>LBNU01033015.1:42064-55013 GCA_014162995.1 Artemisia annua
CCCAGCTTTATTTGAGAAAAAATGCACAACCTCCCTGAAGGTCTCGATTTGCTTCCCTGAGGATTCAACTCGTTAAATATCTCGTTTAATGTTGGCTTTTTCATCTTTTGAGTTACTAAAAAACATCAATATATATGAGTTAATCATATTTGTTTTAGCTTTGCTTGATGTTTCGAATATCAAAGTTGTTTTGATAATTGCTTGTTGGTGGCACTTATCCTAATCTACTTACTTCATTACTTCAGTTCTTATTTCCTTGATGGTACTGGGAAATGAACAATTCATAACTACGGATTTGTTTTCCTCGATAGTATGGGGAATTGAACAATCCATAGAAATTGCGGTGATAAAGTGCACTTGTGTGGCATGAAGTGTTAAATTGTTTTGTATTTATAAGAGATTAAAGGTTTTATTTGAGAAATGGTTAAAAACACCATTAAAAAACAGTTTGAAACAGCAATTTTTTTAATTCAAGAATAGGAATGTCAGGATTATTGGTGATATAGAGTGTTTGGACATGAAATATCGAAAAGACGAAAAATCTCTTGCAACTAACAAATCTTAAACAAATGTTTGGGTTTTGGATCTCCAGTGGAGTAAAATTGAGACCTTGAGAAGGTACGAGTAATTTTTAGAAACTAGAACTGTGTCTGCATTCTGCCCTAACCTTGAACTAACGATATAATTCACTTTAAAAAAGGATCATTTGACTATCACAGTAAAACCCACACCTACTATGCTGCTATCATCTTTACATTTACTATTCTCCATTTTTTTTTTTTACTTATTTCTCTTAAGCTATATAATTTATTTTTTTTAATCCTTAAATTGACATAGACTATTTTTGTCAATAACTTGGATTTATATAACTATCAATTCACAAGTTATAAAACATAAGTTTTGTGTATATCTATCTAGTTATAACCTTAAAGGGATTAAATATATTGTTATTCCAGATGCCTAAAAAATTTACCTAAAAACATGCGTAATCATATCATTAATTGACAAATGTCTTTCATATTTTCTCTCTTTTTATCCCCATTTTTTATTCTGCCACATGTCGTAATATTATGCTTAGACATATTTTTAGGCATATATATCATTTCTTAACTAAAATTACCTCTCCAAATGCCCACCCCTTTGAGAAATAAAACAACAAAGATCAAGGTAGAAAACATAGCAAATTCGCGCCTATTGGTGAGCATGAGCTTGAGTGCATGACAAACAGCAAAGAACAAGGTAGAAAACATAGGATATTCGCGCCTATTGGTGAGCATGAGCATGATGTTAGTCTATATATATTATGCATATGGGCTTTATGTATTTTGTATAGGCTTAGCCCACCTTTGTAACTTATATATTGAACACATTGGTTTAATAAAAGGACAAGAAAATTACAAATCCAATATGGTAATTAGAGCCAACTATTTTTTGTTCTAACCCTCCAAAATCCTAATTTTAATTTTTCTTCTCTTTTTTCTATCACATAAGATTCTACATGGTATATTAATTGTTCGCCGTTTGTCGTTTTGTGATCGAGGGATAAAAAGGTTGCCACGTCCGTGTATTATCTCCAATTCATTGAAGGTTGGAATACAGGGCCGGTCTTGGGCCTGGGCAGGCTGGCCAGCGCCCAGGCCTAAGATTTTGGAAGGGCATTTTTTGTAGTCTATTTATATATACAATAGCTCCAAGAAGCCTTTTCTCAACCCGAGTTTAAAAGTCAGTTACAAAACCAATATTTGGGGCCCTTTTCTAGCCTAACTTCAAAATTTATCAACACAGTAACACTTAGAGCCCTTTTAGTCAAATGCAAATTCAATTGCATAATTGCATGCCGCTACTAGTCCTATCATATGTCTTTTATTTGTACGGGAAAAAAACGATCACAAATTTATATACTAGACAATCGACATTAACCAAAATGACGCTATTACGATAAGCGTGACTATTTTGTTTTTAGGTAATCCTGGTTTCTGACTAATCCATTAAGTTTAACCCACCGCTGCACACACTTAAACCAGGTAAACCCCTCAGTTTGCACCTAGCATACGTCCCACATTTTAATGTAATAGTCACAAGCGTTTTGTCACTAGATAACTCCTGAATGGTTGGTTAGCCATAAACTTAATTACTCATTATAAAGCTTTGATGAAAGCTGCCCATGACGTGCGGAATCTATAAATGATTCCAGCAGCGATCATTTTGTAAATGTTGCACGATATATACAGTAGTGTCTTTCATCCAAAATGTAAACAAAGCTAAGGATGATTTCTATGGTGATATTTCCTATTAAAGCAAGATTTTCTTTTAGTCACTTTGTTGTCTTTATCATTTAAAACATCTAACATAGCACCACCTTCGGATGCTCTAAATTCTAAGTCGCAGTCCCTGCTTGACGCCCCCCCTAAAATTTGATGCCCTGGCCGTCACCCTCCTCGCCCGGTACCAGGGCCGGCTGCGACTAAAAGTAAGAAGAGTTGATGTATCTATAACATCTATAATAATTTAGCTAGATGTTTTTAGCATACGAAGCATTGACTATATTAGATGTTTTAAACACAAACATATAAAGTACCACGTAATTTATTTATCTAAATATGTTAAAACTTAAAACATCTTTCATAACTCTCAAGTCTTGTCTCGATCTTCTTGTTATTGACTTACTGTCGAGGCTTGGAACATCTTCAACATCGTCATAAATTAAGTAATCAGTGAAGTATTATGTTAAACAGGAACCATATATATACGAGTCAATTGCAATTGTCCATTAATAGATTGGATTGCGCTAAAAGCCGCACCTCTAATATAAGATCACAAATGCATGATATTAGCAGAATTTGTTAAATATAATTTGTTAGTCGTCTATCGTATCTAGTTCAATACAGAGATTCTTTTGTGCTATATGTGCCTAACAGTATTTAGTGGATTATACCTAACAATACTTAGTTTCTTCGAAGTGTTGATTTCTTGGTTCAACTTCCGCATGGTTCGCTAGTTCTGTAATATATATAACCGCAAGTCTGCAAGCTTCCATACTAATTTCAAAATATTAGTTGCGGCTCTCAAAATAAAAATTGTTGGCTTGTTACAAGTTTTAGTGTTTTACAAGAACAAGAGATTTTATTATTTTGATTACTTCTGTTACACTTTGTAACATATTTATTTATCATAGTAATAACCTATTTTTACATATCTGATATCTTATCTAATCTTCTTATTATGTAGAACCTCAAAGATCAGTTAGCCATTAACAAAAACAAAAATTGAAGTGCATTAATCTCGGCTTAAACCGGCCGGAAGTAACAGATCAAGCTCACAACCACATATTTACACATATCCTTTAATAACAAAACCTAGTTCTTCCTCCTTTTCAATGACATCAAGATCTTATCTTTTAATTGGATTGTTAGTCGATGTAAGAAAGCTTTATTGAATTGGATAGAGTGGTTTAATCACCCTGGTAATGCTCTATCCACCCCTTGTAACTTGGTCTAGCCAGGGGCGGTGCTGAGAACGTAAAAAAAAAATTAGGCCCGGCACGAAAAAAATGCCCTTATATTATAATATCCAATTCACGTGCAGTCATATTGGACATGCTTCTATCTGTTGTTTCAGATCTATTGTGTTTGGAATATGTTTCAACATACATTACCCTTAGTGGGTTGGGCCTAGTACATATAATTGGTATAAAAAATTTTAGTGCCCCTTAGTGTGTTGAGCCTGGCTCGGTTGCTGATGGTGCGCCAGCCCAAAACCGCCCATGGGTCTAGCTCCTTGCTAGTTTCTATTTCAATTGCCGTTCAAAAAAAAAAAAAGTTCTTCCTCCTTCTACACTAAAAACACTACTAAACCTGAAATTTCTTACATTATCGCATCAATAGATCTAAATAGTCCTTAAAAATTTAAGCCCTATTCGTGTTCCTCCTTTTCATTTTTAAGTCCTTAATCGTGTTCATTCAACGTGCACTAGATTACTACTATGAAAAGCGAAAATCAAAATGTGAATTGAAATAACTCATTTACACAAATGATAGGAGATGATGATCTATAAAATGAAGTAGTTTCTGTAAAATTCTTGTTATAACTCGACACAATCGTTCAAAATTGTTATTATTCAGTTTTATATTTCACACACTTTTGCTTTATAATCTTTGAAGTGCATTATTCAAAATAGCATTTGTTTTATGTAATATCATATGATAGCGACTACCATTTTGTCTCTAAAATTGATAACTGGTGACGTAGTTTTCGTGACTAAACACACTACGCAAGTTAACTATGCCGTTAGTAGAACTTCTTGGCGGCAAATTTCACTATCTAGTGACAAATTTTGATAACAGAAAAGTTGTCACAAATTAGTCACGACACAATTTTTGTCACTTTTCAACTTTGTGACAGAGCTATAAGTGACGATAAGTGACGACAAGTGACAACCTTGACTTTTGTGAGTAAAGCAGTTTAGTGAAGAATTCTCCACTGTTAGGGACGATTTCATATTGTCACTAAAGCCTTTTTTCTTGTAATGTCGACACAATCCAACAAAATTGCTATTATTCAGTTTTATATTTCACACACTTTTGTTTTATACTCTTTGAAGTGTATTATTGTTATAAACAGACGTGTGATAAGATAAGGTCATCTACTCCTCATCATGCATTTAAACTATTCTGCTTTCATATACGGAATATAATTTAATGCATTCACGTTACACTAATAATCCAAGCTTAAACAAATTTATAAATTTATTACATAAAAGATATAATTGTTATATCATAATTGAAAAAGGAAGTCACCAATATCATAGCTTTCAAGCATATTGTCTATCTCATATCCTTGAGTACTCGAAGACGAAAATACACCTAAAGAGATCATGTCCTCATGATCTAACCCTGACCAAATCGTAGACATGGGTTCTAATGGAACATCCAAGAGTTGTGTGAGCGGATCTGATGCAATATAATTATCAGACGACGAATCTTGTTCTTGACTTAAACCTAAAGAAGAAAAATTCTCCTTCGGTATTTTTTTACTCGAGTGGAAAAAAGGGTCGACTTGTTTGTTCTCAATAAGAGTATTTGTTTTAAAATCTAGAATGACCGAATTAGCGCTACAATTTAAAGAATCCGAAATACCATATACTACTTCATGTGATTTCTTGCAAGTATGGTATCCGTTGTAGGCCGTCTTATACTTTGGTGGCTCATCATTAGTTTTCTGAACTTGTGTGAAGAATGTTGTATCAGAGATAGATAGTCTTGTTTGTATCTGTTATCGGTTATGTCTCTTTAGTTTGAATCTGTCTTTGGGATTTGTCCAATTTGACAGTATGTTAAAGTTGTACAGTTTGGTTATTGATTAATATAAAATTTACTTTTGCAACAAAAAAAAATTAAATAATTAGTTTCTATAAATCAATAAAAACATTGACAAAGTTAGCAAAACCTAAAATAGTTAAAAGGGTACTATTAGAAAGCAAAATAACAAGAAAGAACTTGTGCATACAGTAGGACTTACTAATTAGGGTTCAAATTCAATTGAAAATTTTACCTTCGGTTTTTTGCGTTCAGAATCGCTTTCTGGCCGTGCTTTCTCCATACATATCCATCATCAATCAACGAAGAAGTTATTTTCATAAAAGTCGATGAGTTTCCTCTACATTTACCATAACAACTTTTTATTCTCAACTTCATATAAGTAAACTTCAAGGACAAAAATAAAAGGTAACGTCATATGTAATATATTCATGGGTAAGGATCCAGTGAGAAGAAAACTTAAAATGAGAAGAATGAGAAATAACTATAACCACATATTTGAGATGCATCGACTTGAATTAGATGCATCTCTATTCATTTAGATGCATTCCACTTAGTTTCGAAAATGATTTTGAAGTGAAAACGATGCATAGTAGTACTAACAACAAATTTGGCCCGCAGAAGACGAAAAATACATAGGATTCGTCTAACTTGATGAAATGCATCTAATATATGTATATGCATCTAATTTTTAGCTAGAAAATATGTTATGGTGCATCTAAAAGATTAGGGATGCATCAAATTCAAGTCGACGCATCTCTAATGTGTATTTATAGGTATTTCTCATCTTTCTCATTTTTTGGTTTCTTCTCATTTGATCCTAAGTAATATATTCATACCTTCTTTTGTAACATCCTCTTTTAGTTTTTTCTGATCTTAAAAATTTGGCATTTTCACCACAGTTTTGTGACTTTTGATAATCCAAACTACTAGTATTAATTCTCGTAGCTTCTGTTAGAATATCGGGATACTCATTAAAGGTATAAGAGTCGTTCAAGATTGAAAGGGTTTCATCAAACATCCCCAAGATTTGACCCGCCATACTATCAACAGACTTGCGATCAGACCAGGGACGGAGCCAGGAATTGTAGTTAAAGGGGGCCGACAAGCCGAACTTCATCCAAAAAAGATAAGTGTATAATCTAAACAATAAACAGAATCTACTTGTACGAAACGAAATAAACCATAGCTTTTAACATACTTAGCACCTAAAGGGTATAATAAACGTGAAAAAAAAAGTGTATGTTGTTTATCTATTTTAATACTTCCATGTACATAACATATTTTATAAAAAGAAGTACGTAACATTTTAAGTTAACTCAACACCAAAAGAAGAAAATAAGAAACATGAATAAAATACATCTAACAATTGATTACTTAACGGTGATCATATTTGTCAAAGTAAAAACAAGAAACAGCTGTTTATCGTGTTCAGGGCGGTCTTTGAGGGTGTGCAAGTTGAGCGACCGCTCAGAGCCCCAAAACTTTTAAAGGCCCAAAATGGGAGTTGCTATAGCAACACCCCCTATAGGACACCGTGCAAACCGCTATGCACACAGTACAACATCGCTAAGCACACAGTACAACCTCCTTATGCATAAAAGGGTGTGTATATAGGAGATTTGGGGTGTGTGTATAGTACAACCCGCCCAAAATTTGTCCCGTTAATAATTATATGCATGTGTACACATATTTTTCACGAAGAAAAAAGTATTTATATGGGAAAATATCTTAAATGAATAACATGTTAGAATGTTTAGATAACTAAATGCATTATATCTTATAAACGGTGACAATTTATATATAACATTCCTTATCGAAAGGCCTCATTGTTTAATTTCGTCCAGGGCCCTCAAAATTTTTATAAATTCATGGGACGGCCCTGATCGTGTTGACAACAAGTTGGCCGCTTTGAAAATTCAGGAACTCTTTGATCTTTTTTTGGGTAAAAGGGGATCACCCTGGTAAATGTATTACGCCAAAAAAACATTTAAATACAACGAATAAGAGTGAATCTCACATCTCGGCCTGTTACATGGGCAAAAAACAAGCACCTAATGTGCAACAACCAAACCACTACATAAAAAAGACATGACAATCTTATGACCTACCAAACAATATTATTACTTCCTACCACGACCCTCGGAGCTTGATATCATACTGGTCACAGAAATCATCCAAGTGCCCTGGTAAATCATAGAAATGAGCCACATAATCATCAGAGAAGTAATCTTCAAGCTCGTAACCGCCGCCTGCCGATGCAAGATACTTAGCCATAGGGTTATCCGGCTCAAGAACCTCATCCTCATCACTGTCAGAACAAACCACATCCCCTACCTTAGAGAATGGGTTAACCACCTTTGTTGAAGAAATACATGGAGAAGAATAAGAACTAGGCTTAGCATACGGAGAAGAAGAGGAACTAGGTTTCGAAGTCGCAGCCTGCTCCTTCTCTCTCAAGTCACTCACAAGCTGCTCTTGTAAATCCTTATCAGTCTTTTGAGACCCATCCACCTTAGCTTCCTTTTCATTGCTCGGATAATCAACCTTTTTTAGAGGATGACCATCATCATCCACAAGAGTAGCTTTCCCATCAATAATTAGCTTTCCAAGCTTCCCAATTTTCTCAATAATAGGAGTAGGATAAGGAATACCACTCTCATCAGTATCATCCATAGCAAGAGCATCAAATGGGTTTGATATAGCAACTGTCGTCCCACACGTACTTGCCTCATATTAATTTTCTCCTTATTAGCATTCGGCTTCTTCGACACAGCTACATAAACCTGCTTAGGCTTAGAAGGCCTAAAAAGAACGCTTTGATCTTTGACGCCAAAAAATCGAGGAGAGATATGTTGATTGATTCTATAGTTGATTTATCGATTTTTTGGTTTGCTAATAGAAATAGAAAACTTTGTTTCAATCGGACAGTGTGGCTTCAAAACACGCTTCTTTATATTTCCTTGTAATTGTCGTTAGCTTTTTGCTAACTTTTTAATAAATCGCAGCCGTTCTTAAATAATAATAATAATAATAATAATAATAATAATAATAATAATAATAATAATAATAATAATAATAATAAATAGCTAAGAACTAAGCTACAAATATGTGGGAAAAGAAATCAAAGATTATCAAGCAAAATGAAAGAATTAGTAAAAGCATTTAACGTAGAAAAATGGTTACCGAAAGATTGGAAGTCTATTCTTCAACACAAATTCATTTTCAAATATAGTTGGGAGACTTTACCCTAGAAATGGATAAAAAAAAATAGAAAGATCAGAACATGGGAATAGGTAATAGAGGATATTTATTACGTTGATAGTTTTCTTTCTTTTTACTATAGTTTATAGATAAGTGTATAGTTTATCATTTTATTAGGGGGGGCCAGCTTTACAATATGGTTAGATTATGGGCTAAACATTTGTAGCTTGTTATAATGATTGGGCTTATTGGAGAGGGCCTAGCACCCGCTAGTCACCACCCTCCCTCCGTCTCTGGATCAGACTCGGCTTTTTATGGCTGCCCGAGCATTTCTCAAAGCTTATTAGTTAATTGTTGGCCTTGTGTAAGCTCTTGAATGGCTTTGATTCGATTGCTTGGTAAACATCCTGGCTGATAAGATGAGTACTCCATAGATTATTATTTGGTGGTGTGTGAGATATAATTGGAAGAAGTGATATCCCATTACAAAGTTATTAATGTTATAATAGGAGTGAGAATTTTAAAGAGAGATGCATCTATTTTTTAGGTGCATCTGAAATGAGTGTTTGTGATTTCTTCTTATTATTTTTATTTTAATTTTTCTTCTCATTTGATTATTTGTTATATATAGCAAAAAAAATTGTATTTATTTTTTTATCAAAGAAAGCACGTGACTTAAAATATATAAGTGACGCCCCAATTATATGCCATGACGAATTCGTGCCTGCATATGGCTGTGAATTGATGACGTAAATGACCATAATTTTTTTTTTTGAAACAACAAAAGTTATAAGAAGCAACTAGCAATTGCTTGGTAGCTAGAATACTTTTTTCCCCCTTAATCATGCATCAATATTATCATATAGTTAAGCTTGAAAATTTTAACCTTCGGTCACTTAAGTGTGAGGCACCTTGGTGGCTTAGAGTTTGAGTGACCGCATAAAGTATCGTCATCCATTTGTTGCAACGCATTCAACTCCCATTGCACATTCATTAGTTATTAAAGGAAGTTTCTTGTTTGCATCAATGGATATTAAGTATTGTATATTGCCTTACCTTCTGCTTAAACTTTCTAATCACAAAATAAATATCATTTGTGGTCCGATAAGTCTCTTCTGGTATCTAAACACGCCATTGATTTTCATTTCTGAAAGGTATCTAACATTCTCTTCTGGTATCTAAACACGCCATTGATTTTCATTTCTGAAAGGTATCTAACATTCTAACTAAAGATGAGTACCCCACCCTTGATAATTGTGTATGCATCACAATTATCACACACACTACATTTTCCTTGAAGGGTGTACCAACTGAACCCTGTTGAACTTGTATTCACTAACACTTAAACCTATGACTATCACTCAACACCTAGTGTTGACTTTTTAAGCATGTATCCTAGGTATCACTACTACGGAGTTATGGCAGAAGGAGGCACTGAACTTGGAGGACTTTCAAATCAGTTATCATTCAAACATAACATATCACCTAGACTTTGGGACCTCATCAATAGTAAAAGTATATCTTTTACTATAAAAACTCTCGTAATCAAATGAATGATAACTAAATTTCTATAAACGTCTCTTTTCGAGTCGTTTTCTATTACTGTAACTGTGATTCCATAAAGTAATACCCCAACCCTAAATCCGCTGCGAACCGTGAAAATGGGGTGTTACAAGATATGTTGATTTATCGATTTTTTGGTTTGAATAGAAATAGAAAACTTTGTCCCAATCGGACAGTATGGCTTCAAAACCCGCTTCTTTATATTTCCTTGTAATTGTCGTTAGCTTTTTGCTAACTTTTTAATAAATCTCAGCCGTTCTATAAAAAAAATAAAAAAATAAAAAAAATTAAAAAAAAATGTGTGGGAAAAGAAATCAAAGATTATCAAGCAAAATGAAAGAATGAATAAAAGCATTTAACTTAGAAAATGGTTACCGAAAGATTGGAAGTCTATTCTTCAAACACAAATTCATTTTCAAATATAGTTGGGAGAATTTACCCAAGAAATGGGTAAAAAAAAAATATATAGAAATATCGGAACATGGGAATAGGTAATAGAATAGAAGATATTTATTACGTTGATAGTTTTCTTTCTTTTTAATATAGTTTATAGATAAATGTATAGTATATCATTTTATTAGGGGAGGCCATCTTTACAATATTGTAAGATTATGGGCTAAACATTTGTAGCTTGTTATAATGATTTTTTCTGGATGCCCGAGCATTTCTCGGAGCTTATTAGTTAATTGTTGGCCTTGTGTAAGCTCTTGAATGGCTTTGATTCGATTGCTTGGTAAACATCCTGGCTGATCGATAAGATGAGTAGTCCATAGATTATTATTTGGTGGTGTGTGAGATATAATTGGAAGAAGTGATATCCCATAACAAAGCTATTAATGTTATATATAGCAAAAAAATTTGTATTTATTTTTATCAAAGGAAGCACGTGGTTAAAACTTAAAATATATAACTATATAAGTGACGTACTGACGTTGAACCAATTATATGCCATGACGAATTCGTGCCTGCATATGGCTGTGAATTGATGGCGTAAATGACCATAATTTTTTTTGAAACAACAAAAGTTATACGAAACAACTAGCAAGTGCTTGGTAGCTAGAATACTTTTTCCCCCCGTTAATCATGCATCAATATTATCATATAGTTAAGATTGAAAATTTTAACCTTCGGTCACTTAAGTGTGAGGCACCTTGGTGGCTTAGAGTTTGAATGACCGCTTAAAGTATCGTCGTCCATTTGTTGCAACGCATTCAACTCCCATTGCACATTCATTAGTTATTAAAGGGAGTTTCTTGTTTGCATCAATGGATATTAAGTATTGTATATTGCCTTACCTTCTGCTTAAACTTTCTAATCATAAAATAAATATCATTTGTGGTCCGATAAGTCTCTTCTGGTATCTAAACACGCCATTGATTTTCATTTCTGAAAGGTATCTAACATTCTAACTATTGATTATGGGAGTTTATAGTTAATGGTACGTGTAACAGATACAAGACAAAACGCAAACCAAAACCGAGACAAAATTAAGTGGCTTAGGAGTAGGTTTAAATAGATTTTAGCTTGTATTTGCAATTACTCGTATAACTCTAAGCGTTATGATTAGAGAAATGATACATGAACCTAAAAATGAACCTAATTATGGACCTAAAACATGTGGCATGATCCTGATGGGTTGTAAAATAAGTAGGTCCCTTTCTGCAGCCATCACGATGATGACATTTGTTTTTAGGTCCACAACTAGGTTCACTTTTAGGTCCATGTATCATTTCTCTTATGATTAAGCATTTTAGCTAACCATTATGATAGCAGTTCCAAACTAAAACTAATCATCATTTTTGCTGAGGGTTAGACTTCAACATGCATAATCAAGTAAACTGAGTTTTATTAAGGAAAGTAACTATACCAAATGACTAAGAGCTATAAGTGACTTTGTGCTTTTACATTTAATGAGTTTAACCATAACACTAAGAGCATCCACTATCATAAACCTTTTACAAAGGTTTATACATTAATACATCAATAAATTTTAGGCCTTTTGATTTTATAAATCTACATTCACTATAGTATAAACATTTGCAAGTTCATAAAATGTCTTTTTTAACAAATGCATTAAATGTATTGAATTTATAAAGAGGTTCAAGAATTAGGACCTCTTCATGCCACATAGACATGAAATGAGTGTCCACTATGGTTGAAATAAACATAAACCTTTTCATGTTTCTTAGACTTTTTCATAAACTCACCATAGTGGATGCCCTAAGAGCTATGATCTGTGAAAAGAAACTCTTTTCTTAGCGACGAAAATAGAAACAAACAACACACAAATATATAACTAGTAGGGTGCCTCTAGAGTGTTGCTGCGACAAAAGATACTACTAGAGAAGTGTGTCATTAAAAGTTCATAAAGTTTCACAAAAAGTCAAGAAGTGCCACAATAAGTACAAAAAGTGTCACTAAACCTTTTGTGTTTCTTCTACATGTAAAAAAGCGTACACAAAATATAATATCGACATAGACCTATATATAGTGACACAGAAGGATAACGAGTATAAGGTTTTGGCTTTGTAACACATTTTCCTCATGAAAATTGTCAAAACACCCTAATATTCTAATATACCTACACCTTTCAAAAAAATGTCAGTACAAACTTCGATTTAGTGTCGCAAAAAGTTCTGTTGCCAATGAATTTAGTGACAGTACAAACTTCGATTTAGTGATCATCAATTTTGACATAGTCCAATCCCCGAAAGGGACCTTACTCGAAGGTGCTGATGGATGTTTAACACAGTTGTTGTTTAGCTCATTTCCGTTATGGTAGTGAGCGACTGAGCTCAGACCTTTTTTTTTGTTTTTTTTTTTTTTTTTTTTTTTTTTTTTTTTTTTTTTTTTTTTTTTTTTTTTTT
>LBNU01033015.1:55349-70452 GCA_014162995.1 Artemisia annua
TTTTTTTTTTTTTTTTTTTTTTTTTTTTTTTTTTTTTCATAATCGCAAAAATTAGGTCAAACAAAGCGTACTTTTAAGATGTTAGGTAATCGTGCGAATATTCTCCCTTAGTATTGAAAGAAACTTTTGTGGTATGGTGTCGCAATTCTTTGTCCAAGTACAAAAAACTTTAGTTTGTTTTCTTGAGTACGTGTACATCTAAACAAACTTGACTACGACAACATTACATTTGTTTTATAAATGAATTTCATAGACTAGCGAAAATCATTTGTGAAATAAGACTGATGTTTGCCAAAATCCTTTTTTGTTTTGCATTCATTCATAAAGGTCCATTGTTTGATAAACATTACCTTAATTAATTTTTAATATTTTCTTACGCGTTGTTTGTGTCCAACTATGTCAAGAAAATGTTGCCCTTTCACTGATCACTTCACACTTTGTCCCCGTTCCATCAAAATCTGGAAGCTAATTTAGCCACTCCAGTGACTTTATATCATATAACAGTAAACAAATTTTAGAGTAAATTGCAAGAATCGTCTTTGTGGTTTGGTCAAATTGCATGTTGAGTCTCTATCATTTTGAAAGTATAGCGAACGTCCTTGAAGAACTTTAGACTATATATTCTGCCCCTAATCAAAGTTAAAGGACTAAAATACTCTTTTTATTTTTATCAATCATCTTCTTCAACAATAATCTTTAGAAATGTCCATGCTTCTCTTGCCTATACTTGGAGAAATACTTCAAAAACAGCAAAAACAGCAAAAACAAAAACAACGATCATCTTTAGAAATTAAAAAATAAAATAAAAATACTCGCATTTATTATTGTAATAAACACCATTGATTAAACCTTCTATCTAGCTTGAACCACTAACATCTAACTCGAACTGGAAAAAATAAAAATAAATAAAATGCATGCACACCCAAGCGTTTTCCGAGAACACACACCACCATCAGCATAAATCAAATTAAAAAGCAGTTAAACAATTTAAAAATACATCAACAACTTCATCTTATTTCTCTTTCACACACAAATAAACACTATAATCTAATCACCATTACATTTTCCTTTCATTCTTTTCATATAAACAAAATATGAAATCCTATTAAGAAAAGATCTTATACATTACCAACCAATTCAGGGTTTTAGGGTTTGTGATTATTTGTAGAGGGATTTATGGTATATGTTTATTTGTTAATCAGTTTAAAAATTTAATGTTTGTAACTGGATTGGGAGTTGTATGTACAATAAGAATTTGATGAATAATAATTTAGGTTTTGGATTTTTTTATTATTTTTTAATTCGAGGTGTTGATGAGATTTAAATCAAATTATATTTAGAGTTTAATGTTAAGCATATTTGATTGTAAACATTATTATCTTTTTGTTTCAGGAATTGAAGAATTATGAGTATTAAATATTTGTGTCATCTTGATGTTTTTTATTTTGTATTGAGAGAAATTAATAATTCAAGTGAAAATCCGATAGGGTTGAAGAGGAGGGTTAATGACTATAGGAGATAGGAAGTTGTGTTAATGATTTTGCTCACATTTATGCTTGTGGTTTAGGCATTCTTTATAAGTTTATTTATTTATTTAGTGTTAAGTTTAGGGTCATTGTTGAAGAAAATGATATATAAAAGACAAAGAGTATTTTAGTCATTTATTGTTGGCTAGGGACTTAATATGTAGTCTGGAGTTTTTTATAAGAACATTCGCTGCACTTTCAAAACAATGGGGACTGAACATGCAATTTGGCCAAATCACAAGAACGATCTTTGCAATTTACTCTCAATTTTATATATCACAATACCAAAATATAATAATAAATGAATTTTATATATGACAACTTACCAATATATAATAGTAAATGAATTTTACAACAACTTACCAACATATAATAGTATTATTTTTTTTTTGAACATTAACTTTCATTAAACACCGGCTAACCCTCAAAGCGAGGATCGCCAAAACTAATTACACATATACAATGGATCCTTGACCCAATCATTCCAAACAATACCTTTAAATTTCGATCTATTTTTTAACCATAAGAATGAAAATGACTTAACTTCAGCGACTAACTCTCTCACTTGCCTTGAAACTTGTTGAAACACCTTTTCATTCCTTGTCTTCCAAATAACCCAAACCGTGACCATTACTATACCCCTCACAATTTTTTTCCTCCACTTTCCACCATGAACATTCCTAAAAAGCTGGAGTAAATCATCAAAGTCATAAGCAAAGAATGGATCCAATTTGCACCATCTACAAATGTAATTCCACACACCAAAAGAATATCCGCAACCCACAAACAGGTGGTTTATCTCTTCATTTGCAGCCTCGCACAGCGGACAAGCAACATCGACAATGTTAATTCTTCTTTTAACTAAAGCATCCCGAGTCGGGAGACGGTCAAATTCGGCCCGCCACGATACCATGTTAACTTTAATCGGTACCCATCCTTCCCATTGCATATTATGCGGTCTACTAGCATCTCTACCTATACGCATGAGGGACTTACAGTTTGCGACCGAAAAAACTTCAATGGTACCACAATCCCAAACCCATTTATCATCCGTATTAGAGGCCGAAAAATTCTGAAGCATTTCACCTAAGTCTTGAAATTCCGAAATCTCAACCACAGTCGCTGGACTTCTATACCACTCCCCACAAAAGTCCCAGCCATTATTGCCTCGCCTAATCCGATCTCTAACAAAACATTTCTTATTCTTTTCTAGTTTATACAAGTATGGCCACCTTGTCTTTAAATCCACGGAACCCAGCCAAATGTCATTCCAGAAACGAACCTTATCACCCGAGCCTACAATGCAACGAATATATTGATGTAATTTCTTACCTTGCATACAACACGCTTCTAGCCAGCAAACAATTGTCTTCCAGCAGCCCGTAAACGCCCTCTTAACCGGTAGAAAACACCACAACCCTCTCCCGCCATGAATCGCCTCCACCACTTTCCGCCATAGAGCATCTTTTTCAACTGTGAAGCGCCAAGCCCACTTGGCCACTAAGGCCAAATTAACATCAGCCAATTTAGCTATACCCAAGCCTCCATATGCTTTCGTAGTGGTAACCGTCTCCCAAGACACCCAATGCACCTTTTTAACCTCATTAGAACCGGACCAGAGAAAATTCTTCCTCAGTCGGTCCATGTGTTCTAAAACTTTTGCTGGCGCCTTATAAATAGATAAATAATAAATAGGGAGACTAGATAACACCGATTTAATGAGTGTCAATCTACCACCTATAGATAGAGTTTTAGCCTTCCAAGAAGATAGTCTGTTGGGAGACTAGATAACATATAATAGTATTATATCACAACTTACCAACATATATAATAGTAAATGAATTTTATATATCAAAAGTTACCAATATATAATAGTTTTATACTCACAATTTGTTGTTTCTTAAACTTGCTAGTTATGGTAACTGCCAAAACTGTAACCATGTGACAGTATAGCAATAGGATATTTATGCCAAAAATAATTTAAAGCGATGGACAACTTTGACCAAATAATACCCCAATTTAAATTTATATAACTGATTAACAATCCAAATAAAGGTGGGAAAAAATAGAATATGCAATTCACATCCACATGACATCAAGAGCATGTTTGGCGCACGAACTTATAAGAGCTTATCATAGCATGAGCTTATCTTTTTTAGAAAGATAAGTTATCATTAAAAATAAGTGTTGTTTGACTGACATTGGTTGAAGAAGCATGTAAAAAAAAGAAACTACTAAATGGAATGCTAGTTAAACTAACGTTTAGAAAAAAGTTCTGACAAGATGCTCCAGCAACCAGCTCCAACAACCTGCTCCAGCGATCTGCTCCAGCTCCTACTAGTGCCAAACATACCCCAAGTATAACGATGATATACTCATAATGGTTAAAACTTTTTATTTTATTTTATGATAACTGTTTTACGATGTAATGGCATGGATTAGGTTTTTCTCAAGTTGAGATGATCGAACAATTATCAGCTATATTATATATTTACGGTGTGAAATGACATAGTTTTGACTCCTTCAAAAACTACGACGTTTTAAGTCCTCCCAAAAACTACCACACATTCCTATTAAAACTACGTCGTTACGAGTCGCTCCAAATTAAAACTACCACCCCAAACTACGTTGTTTGCCTTTCTCACACAAATAAATAAACAAAAATCTTGAAGCACCTAACCCTCTCTAGACAAAAATTTTTATCACTTTCTTTTCTTTGTCTATGAAAATAAACTATAAAATATAAAATATGGGCTTATCAAACAAACCAAAGATAATTTAAGACAAATATCAGACTTAAGTTGGCTCCGCTGCAACGTGCGACAACTTTTTTTTTTTGGGTAAAAGGGTTTATTCACCCTGGTAAAATGCATTATCCAAAAAAACATTGAAGTACAAAGGACGAGGGTGACTCCCTCGACTCAGTCCCAGAGGACACTTACAGACTCTCATATAAGAATGACACACCATTCTTATAACTTACACAAATGGACCAACCAATAATAACAAAAGTAAATAAAACATTACAAAACTACTCAAAATAATCTTGAGCCTTCAAAGTCACTATGGCTGTCCACTTACTTCCATGAAGATCACTTCAACTTGCACAACAACAATAGGGTCCAAACCCTAACATCCATCAAAAGAAAGCAGCTTCGATCCCATACAAAATATCAAGCCATAAAAAGAAGATCGAACCACCCATAAACGATCCATAGCAACAAGGATTACTAGTGATCGAGTCAAGGATTTTTGAATAAGATACCCAAGAAACTTAACTTACATATACCAAACAGAAACCACCATAGTAGATTTGAGTCTTAAAATCATCCTCGAATGGAAACACGGTTCACAAGTATCATACAACGGTTGGTGAGGGACTCTAAAACCACGGATAGAGCAGCAAGTAAACTCGCTCCAACAGCGTATGTTGAGATGCTAAACTAAGCTCCAATGAGAATACCCAATAAGCACATAAAAAACAAACCAAATCCACAAGAGTAGCACCACTTCCACAATAGCAGCTCCTAACCATCAAAAAAGATAAAGCCAGCTGCAATAGACATTGACTTACACATGATGAACATGACTTCCATAATGGAAATCAATCCCACATCACAACTTTCCTAGTAGCAGCTTCAAACAATCAACAATTTGCATGCAATTCAGCTCATTGTAGAGAAACGCCACTAACCAAACAAACCATCCAAAATCCATAGGAACCTGAATGGATACATGCTACAACTCGATCCAATACCTCATCAACAAAAAGTTTCAACGTGTTGAAACTCAAGCAAAGAATGAAAACCAACGTATCTTGATCGGTCATAGACGACAATAGGGTATTCAATCCCTAACTTTCACCAATGATCACAAACGTTTTTTGAATAAGAAACGAATAAAACTTAACTTCCAATTAGCGAAACGCAGCAGCACTTGAACTCTCTCAAAACCCACTTGACCACGATGACATATAGCAGCAACAAAACGTGCGACAACTTAATTCCTGGTTATACATCATTAGGAGAGATGGTTGTCTATCACTATAACATTTGTTTTATGTAATATCACATGATAGCGACCACCTTTTTTGTCTCTACAATTGACAGCTGATGATGCAGTTTTCATGACTAAACACACTAGGAAGTTAACTATGTTGTAAGTAGAACTTCTCAGACGAATAATCTTAGTGACAAATTTCAGTGGCGGAAAAGTCGTCATAAATTCGTAATGACAAGATTTTATTCACTTTGTGACGGAGCTATAATGACGACTTTGATTTTTGTGAGTAAAGCAGTATAGTGACGAATTTTCCATTGTTAATGACGATTTTCCTGTCGTCACTAAAGCCCTTTTTTCTTGAAGTGCCGACTGTGTCGATCAAAATTGCTATTATTCAGTTTTATATTTCACACACTTTTGTTTTATACTCTTTAAAGTGTATTATTGTTATAAACAGATGTGTAATAAGATAAGGTCAACTACTCCTCATCATGCATAAAACTATTATGCTTTCATATATAATTTAATGCATTCACGTTACACTAATAATACAAAATCTAATGCTAGATCAGTAGATCATGTACTATGATGTCAAATCCAAGCTTAACCAAATTTATCAACTTATTACATAAAACACATAATTATTTTATCATAACTGAAGAAGGAAGTCACCAGTATCATAGCTTTCAAACATATTGTCTATCTCATATCCTTGAGTACCCGAAGACGACGAAAATACACCTGAAAAGATCATGTCCTCATAATCCGAAATCGTAGACATGGGTTCTAATGGAACATCCGGGAGTTGTGTGAACGGATCCGATGCAGTATAATTATCAGACGAGGAACATTGTTCTTGACTTAATCCTAAAGAAGAAAAATTCTCCTTTGATATTTGTTTACTCGAGTGGAAAAAAGAGCCGACTTGTTTTTTCTCAATAAGAGTATTTGTTTTAAAATCTAGAATGAGCGAGTTATCGCTACAATCTAGAGAATCTGAAATACCATATACTACTTCATGCGATTTCTTGCAAGTATGGTATCCGTTGTAGGTCGTCTTATACTTTGGTATCTCATCATTAGTTTTCTGAACTTGTTTGGTTGCTCGGCACCCTTTCTCATCCTTGTGAGTGCACCTAAAATAGTTTCTATATATCAATAAAAAGATTGACAAAGTTAGCAAAACCTAAAATAGTTGAAAGGGTACTATTAGAAAGCGAAAAAAAAAAAACAAGAAAGAAAATGTGCATACAGTAGGACCTACTAATTAGGGTTCAAATTCAATTGAAAATTTTACCTTTGGTTTTTTGCGTTGAGAATCGCTTTCTGGCCGTACTTTCTCCATACATATCCATCATCAATCAACGAAGAAGTTATTTTCATAAAAGTCGATGAGTTTCCTCTACATTTACCAAAACAACTTTTTATTTTCAACTTCATATAAGTAAACTTGAAGGACACAAATAAAAGGTAACTTCATATGTAATTCATACCTTCTTTTGTAACATCCTCTTTTATTTTTTTCTGATCTTACAAACTTGGCATTTTCACCACAGTTTTGTGACTTTTGATAATCCAAACTACTAGTATTATATCTCGTAGCTTCTGTTAGAATATCGGGATACTCATTAAAGCTATAAGAGTTCAAGATTGAAAGGGTGTTATCAAACATCCCCAATATTTGAACCGCTATACTATCAACTGACTTGCAATCACACTCGACTTTTTCTGGCTGCCCGAGCATTTCTCGAAGCTTATTAGCTAATTGTTGGCCTTCTGTAAGCTCTTGAATGGCTTTGATTCGATTGCTTGGTAAACATCCTGGCTGATAATATGATTCCATAGATAATAGATTATTTGGTGGTGTGTGAGATATAATTGGAAGAAGTGCATCTCCAACACAGCTTTTAATGCTAAATATAGCAAAAAAAGTCGTGTATATATATTATCAAATGAAGCATGTGGCTATATATAAGTGACGTTGAAAAAATTATATGCCATGACGAATTCGTGCTTACATATGGCTGTGAAGTTATGACGAATTCGTATTGTTAGGATCTGAAATGTGCCTCTTGTATATCCATATTTATGTGTGTGTGTGTGTGTGTCTATTAATATTATTGGTTCACATGCTAAACTTTGCTACTATAAACCACCACTACATGTTTGTGTTCAACCTAATTATAATTTACGAACGTGAAAAAAGCAAACAAACTATCATAAAAATATGTTGCCAAGTGAAGGCTTAGACGAAGGGGATGACTTTACCAACTCTGGAGCTGGGGCGCGTTCTTGTTGATAATGAAGGAAAGACCATGGGTACGTTGGAAAATGTTTTGCAAAAATGATTATTTGTAAACTTTGTACACTATTTAATATATGTATATGTTATATATATTTGTATTGGTTAGTAGGTTTGCGTTCCCTTGAAGAGAGCTTCATAACGAGCTAAAGTGTGTACAATATAGAGTTAATATGAATGAGATATCGTGCCTCAAAGTGAGGCATTTAAAACACAAAAACTAGAGTTTTTGTTGCTAATGAAGGAAAGAACATGTGTATTCCACAACATGCATATATCTATAAAAATGTGTGAATTAGCTGGAACACTCTGACATGGGTGTCTATTGGCACCCACCATTGTTCACCCCACAAAAAATAGCTCCGACAACTCTCCTGGCCTAGCGGAGCACCAAATGGAGTGAGCACAAGCCGAGACTCGAACCCATGACCTTTTATCCACAAAATCTCTCCAGTGGGCTTATAAGTTTTCTAAAGGTGGGTACCAAGTTGGTACCAACATGCATATATACTCGAGGTTAAAAACTAGTATACATGTTAAAAGCGAAATCATTGATCGAGTGTAGGTAACTATTATTTGTTCAAAATGAGAAGGAAAAAAAAAGTAGAATAGTTGTCTAGTAGATTTAGGACGAAAGAAGTGCATGGCAAAAAGAATATATATAAAAGATACAATAATTACCTTTTACTGGGTAAAGGGACTCAAATAATTACTTTTTTCTATATGTGTAACATCATGTTTTCTAGTTAATAAAACTCTACGTACTTGGTTAATCATTCGCATCCATAAAATAATTTTCAGTAAAGAAGTATATAAATGATCGAAGCAAGCAACATTGATATAGTTAATGTTATAATTTTGTTGATGCAAGCAACATTGTCGGTTATTTTGTTGGCAAGAATATTGCCTTCCCTATTGTTCAAAACTATGTCAGAAATACGTGCGGTAATTTTGGTTTGAAGAAGCTTATGAGAAATGATACGGGTGTTTTCCTCTTTAAGTTTGATTATAAAGAGGGTGTGGAAAATGTGTTTCAGCGGGCACCTTGGTTAATCCGCAATTCACTTCTCATTCTTAACAAATGGACTCCTGATGTGTCGCTAACCAAAGGTGAGGTAACCAAAGTTCCTGTGTGGATTAAATTGCATAATGTGCCTTTACTTGCATATTCTGAAGATGGCTTGAGCTTGATAGCTACACAAGTTAGTAAACTGATTATGTTAGATGCTTTTACTAGCTCAATGTGTGTTGATTCATGGGGACGTATTAGCTTTGCTCGTGCTTTAGTGGAATTATCATCGGACTCTACATTGAAATGCGAAGTTACTGTGGCTATCCCCAAAGAGGATAACAGTGGTTTTATTACAGCGTGCATCAAGGTCGAATATGAATGGAAGCCTCCTCATTGTGAAGTGTGCAAAGTGTTTGGCCATGACCATATCAATTGTCCAAAATATGCTAAGGAGGCGGTTCGTAGTGACATTCTTGTGGCAGCGGAAGCTTCTATTACCTTGGATATGGATGATTGTTTCATTGGGGTAAACAATCGTAAGAGTAAGGGAAAGAATGTGGTTGCTCCTTCTCGGCCTATTGGGGGTGTTCAAGTTAATAAGCCTAAACCAAAATTTTGGAGACCTGTCTCGAAGAAGCCGATTGCTACTAAGGAGAAAATCACTAATGAGGCAACTACGAGTGGGACAGTTATTTCTACATCGAACCCGTTTGATGCTCTTGATATGCCCGATACTGATGATAATGGTATTCCTTGTGCAATAAGTGTTTCTCCTAAGAATGGGGCTGATTTGGAGATTTCTAAGGGTGGTAATGGAAGTACTACTCCTATTGTTGAGAAAATTGAGAAGATTGAAAAGCTAATTATTGAAGGGAAGGTTACTCTTGTGGATGATGATGGTAAACCTCTTAAAAAGGTTGAATCATCAACTAGGGGGGGTAACCTATTCTCTAAGGTGGGCAATATGGTACTTTCTGAGAGCGATGATGATGAAGTTTTTGATGATCACATTGCGACGTTTATTCTGAAAGTGGAGGTAAGGAGCTGAGTCTTTATAAGCAATGGAAAGCGGATACGGATGATGGCAACAATTATGATGACGATGATTTTGGCCTCTCTCCTGCACAATTAAAGGCTGCTGGAATTCAAAACTTTTGCCTCAACTAGGGTGTTTTTATTTTTTGCATAAAATTTTTCTTATTTTATGCTAGTTGTAGTTTAGTAGTCTTTTTGGTTGTAGCTAGTTGTCTTTTATGGCCTGTCATAATTGACTTATGGTTGTGTCAAGCGATTGCTTGCGGTTAATGTGGTACTTCAGCCACATTCCATTGTACTTAAACGTTTTTTTGGAGTAAATATATTTTACCAGGTGAAAAACCCTTTACCAAAAAAATTTAAAACCCTTAACAAATAAGTATATGAACGAGTACCCGCATATCAAGCACTGCCAGAACATGTACCCGCATATTGAGCCAAGGGTACATAAAAAATGAAGTATCGCCCCGAAGCAAAGGAAAGTGGTAACCGATGAAGTAAATGCATGGTTGCAAGCCATCATAGTTAAATGTGTGCAATATCTCAGCTGGGTGGCTAACCCGGTGCTGGTGAAAAAGGTCGAAGGAAGTTGGAAAATATGCATAGACTTTAAGGACCTGCACAAAGTATGTCCAAAAGATCTATATCCCTTGCCTAAGATTTATTGGAAGATAGAGTCGCTGATAGGATTCAGATACAAGTGCTTTTTGGATGCTTACAAGGGATATCACCAGATTCAGATGGCTAAGGAAGATGAAGAAAAAACTGCTTTTCACGCGGAGGAAGGAGTCTTCTGCAACTAAAAAATGTCATTCGGATTAAAGAATGTCAGGGCAACTTACCAAAGGCTAGTCAATACAGCGTTCCGAGCTCAAATAGGCGTAAATTTGGAAGCATATGTAGATGACATCGTCATGAAAAGTCGAACGAAAAATGAATTTAACACTAATCCCTGAGGTCTCGGATTAGAATCTCCGACGAGCTAACAGCCTTCTTTCCTATTGCAGCCCAAAGGAAGAAGGAATTAGAACTAATCTCCGAGGTCGAGAGGCTCAAGAAGTGGTTACGGAAAATTGCTTCTACAGTGGTGCAGTCATTTAAATATATATCCATAATATCACAGACTTTGCAAAATTTCATGCAAAAATGGTGAAGTGTGGGTTTAAGTATAACTAGTGAATATAACAACGGGGGTTTGCAAAAGTAAATTTCGTTCGTACGTGAATTTAACAATGTCGGTTTGCAAATGAATTTAACAACGTGGTTTAACAACGTGAATTTCATTCGTCATTAGCTATACCATGTGGGTTTGCAAATGTGGGTGTGGTGGTGATAAGTGGTGATTGGAAAAAAGTGGTGGTGGTGCAGGTTTTGGCGGTCGGAAATGGTGAAGTGTTGGCAAGTGAAAATGGCAGCAACGAATAAGTAAGAAGTCAAGGGTATTTAAGTCTTTTTTTCGGGTAAAAGGTGTTTTAAAACACCCTGTAAATTTTATTACTCCAAAAAAAATCGAAGTATATAGGATGTGAGTGAATCTCACATCTTAGCCCGTTACTTATACGGGAAAACAAACGCACCAATTATGCTTCAAACCGGACCTATAATAAGAAAGACTTATGAACCAACTATAACGACTACTAACGACAAGATTACATTAAATTTACAAAGACATCTATAATAACCCTATCATTTAAATTTACCTCGAAGAGTGATATCGATGCATTACAGAATGACAACTATTTCTTGGTAAGACCAAAAGTATCCTTCTCGTAACCATCATAAATACCATAATCTTCATCCTCTAGAAAGCTTGTATCATTAGCACAACCTCCTGCTCGATGTGCTAAAGAAGACATAAATCAAGCCATTCGTCATCAATCTCCTCAACTTCACTATCCTAATATCTTCTTGATCTCCCATTGAACTATTGGGCATAGTTACGGATTCTAAATTCACCCATTTTCAATGTTTGATTGCTGATCACACGATGATGCGGTCGCGATGTGTCGTTGCAGTCTAGTAGTATTTATGCTACTTCAAGTTTTAAATTTATAATTAACCGACTTATCAATAACACACACACCTAACGAGCAGTGTACCCGGTCAGTATGAATATAATGGTAAGTAGAGTGTCGATCACTAAGAGTGGAACGTATTATCTAGTTAACCTAATTAGTATTTTAATATCCTAAGTTAGTTTTACAGCCTAATCTAACGAAAGGGGTTCAGCCTGAGAGATGGCACAGATTGGTTGTATTAAACAGTAAATTAAACTATTGAGCACAGGGAGAGAGCCTTAGAGGAAGATTCTCCTAAAATTGAGATAGCTAAGAAGCTAAGCATGGACTCATTGAAAGAGGATGAACGAAAAAGACAAGGAATTGTCTTTAGAGAGAATCAAGTGCAGGATTCAATAATTATGAAGAAGATCAACCTGAAGTGACACCATTGGTTGACAAAAGAAAATTTAAGATTATTGTTGTCGACACTCGAGCCAAGAGAGAAATAGAATTTAAGGGTACCTNCTGGAATTCAAAACTTTTGCCTCAACTAGGGTGTTTTTATTTTTTGCATAAAATTTTTCTTATTTTATGCTAGTTGTAGTTTAGTAGTCTTTTTGGTTGTAGCTAGTTGTCTTTTATGGCCTGTCATAATTGACTTATGGTTGTGTCAAGCGATTGCTTGCGGTTAATGTGGTACTTCAGCCACATTCCATTGTACTTAAACGTTTTTTTGGAGTAAATATATTTTACCAGGTGAAAAACCCTTTACCAAAAAAATTTAAAACCCTTAACAAATAAGTATATGAACGAGTACCCGCATATCAAGCACTGCCAGAACATGTACCCGCATATTGAGCCAAGGGTACATAAAAAATGAAGTATCGCCCCGAAGCAAAGGAAAGTGGTAACCGATGAAGTAAATGCATGGTTGCAAGCCATCATAGTTAAATGTGTGCAATATCTCAGCTGGGTGGCTAACCCGGTGCTGGTGAAAAAGGTCGAAGGAAGTTGGAAAATATGCATAGACTTTAAGGACCTGCACAAAGTATGTCCAAAAGATCTATATCCCTTGCCTAAGATTTATTGGAAGATAGAGTCGCTGATAGGATTCAGATACAAGTGCTTTTTGGATGCTTACAAGGGATATCACCAGATTCAGATGGCTAAGGAAGATGAAGAAAAAACTGCTTTTCACGCGGAGGAAGGAGTCTTCTGCAACTAAAAAATGTCATTCGGATTAAAGAATGTCAGGGCAACTTACCAAAGGCTAGTCAATACAGCGTTCCGAGCTCAAATAGGCGTAAATTTGGAAGCATATGTAGATGACATCGTCATGAAAAGTCGAACGAAAAATGAATTTAACACTAATCCCTGAGGTCTCGGATTAGAATCTCCGACGAGCTAACAGCCTTCTTTCCTATTGCAGCCCAAAGGAAGAAGGAATTAGAACTAATCTCCGAGGTCGAGAGGCTCAAGAAGTGGTTACGGAAAATTGCTTCTACAGTGGTGCAGTCATTTAAATATATATCCATAATATCACAGACTTTGCAAAATTTCATGCAAAAATGGTGAAGTGTGGGTTTAAGTATAACTAGTGAATATAACAACGGGGGTTTGCAAAAGTAAATTTCGTTCGTACGTGAATTTAACAATGTCGGTTTGCAAATGAATTTAACAACGTGGTTTAACAACGTGAATTTCATTCGTCATTAGCTATACCATGTGGGTTTGCAAATGTGGGTGTGGTGGTGATAAGTGGTGATTGGAAAAAAGTGGTGGTGGTGCAGGTTTTGGCGGTCGGAAATGGTGAAGTGTTGGCAAGTGAAAATGGCAGCAACGAATAAGTAAGAAGTCAAGGGTATTTAAGTCTTTTTTTCGGGTAAAAGGTGTTTTAAAACACCCTGTAAATTTTATTACTCCAAAAAAAATCGAAGTATATAGGATGTGAGTGAATCTCACATCTTAGCCCGTTACTTATACGGGAAAACAAACGCACCAATTATGCTTCAAACCGGACCTATAATAAGAAAGACTTATGAACCAACTATAACGACTACTAACGACAAGATTACATTAAATTTACAAAGACATCTATAATAACCCTATCATTTAAATTTACCTCGAAGAGTGATATCGATGCATTACAGAATGACAACTATTTCTTGGTAAGACCAAAAGTATCCTTCTCGTAACCATCATAAATACCATAATCTTCATCCTCTAGAAAGCTTGTATCATTAGCACAACCTCCTGCTCGATGTGCTAAAGAAGACATAAATCAAGCCATTCGTCATCAATCTCCTCAACTTCACTATCCTAATATCTTCTTGATCTCCCATTGAACTATTGGGCATAGTTACGGATTCTAAATTCACCCATTTTCAATGTTTGATTGCTGATCACACGATGATGCGGTCGCGATGTGTCGTTGCAGTCTAGTAGTATTTATGCTACTTCAAGTTTTAAATTTATAATTAACCGACTTATCAATAACACACACACCTAACGAGCAGTGTACCCGGTCAGTATGAATATAATGGTAAGTAGAGTGTCGATCACTAAGAGTGGAACGTATTATCTAGTTAACCTAATTAGTATTTTAATATCCTAAGTTAGTTTTACAGCCTAATCTAACGAAAGGGGTTCAGCCTGAGAGATGGCACAGATTGGTTGTATTAAACAGTAAATTAAACTATTGAGCACGAATCAGCGAATAGCAAACACGTACACAGATAGATAATTAGAAGCAGAAGAAGGCATGTCCTGATAGTTAAGTAGCTTGTTACTTATTTTATTGCTAGTTCTATATGAAGTGTTTTTCAGTTATTCCTTTCTCGTTGGATCCTTACATCGGCGAGTAAACCCTTAATGATTACTTATGATTATCCTATTTATCTAAAGACATCAGCTAAATAGGCGAGGAACAGGTATGGTAGCCTAGAAGACTTAGCTAAACACAGAGGTAATCAAAGCACTAATATAATTCACCAAAGACATCATCATATAGACTTTAATTGATGTGAAAGCAATATTAAGGGGTCCGGTCTGGTGGCCGATTTGAGCCCATCTATCCTGATGAATTAAAGTGTACTATTACAATAAAAAAAACTACTTAATGAATTAAATACATGCAGGACCTTCTTACAGCTCTAATATCTTCGATTTGGGTGTGTCTTGTGATGCTTCTTCGACTGAGTTCGTCTCCTTAGGGTTATGGTGCACA
>LBNU01033019.1:2316-40949 GCA_014162995.1 Artemisia annua
ACTTGAATCTTTACATAACTTTACAATCACTATTCTAGTGACTCGAATTAGAATAATCGAAAAACTTGGAGTACTTTAAATTATTTAGCACGTATGGGGGTAATAATGTTGCTCTTCCCCATTACTTTATCACGCTAGTACTTTACCCATGAGTCCCAATCGTCCCAAAACAATATGTACAAGGATATGACTTAACTTAGCAAGCATGTAATTGACCGGATAATTAACTAAGGGTTTAACAAATGTTTTCACAATAATGCACCAAAGGTGGGTGCATACAAGGTAGGCTAAGGCGATTTGGGTGTATATTTAGTGGGGTGTAACAAATTCTCACTTTGAGTAAGATGCTCAAAGCTCGAAACGAAAGGATAGGCTCGGAGGGGTGTACAATGTGGGAGAATTACTTGACCAATGTAGCCAACGTAATTATAACAAAAGCACGGGTGTAAAACAATGGGTTAATCCTAATGCCTCTTATCATGTAGTAGATCTTAACTACACGAATGTAGTCTCACTTGTGGATTTGAGATGGTCCTAACGCAAGTTCTAGAATCTAAATGCTACCGGTACTCACATCATAGCATCAAAGATGGATGCTTTTCCTACCAATTCTAGGGGCGAACCTCACATATTTGGGGTGGAAAATTTTTTTAGTGGTACGCTTTTGTGCTAGTCATATAATTTCCTATCCATGAGACGCTCATTAAGATCAAGGTTTCACTTCTAAATGTTGTAAAAAATTTTAAATTGGCGCTAAAATTGCCCTAACAAACATTTCTCTTGGTTTTATTACAAATCAGCTATCAAACAAAGCAAAACATCAAGCATAGGTATATTCTCAACGGTGCTTTCATTTACCCCCTTACACTTAAACCGAACATTGTCCCCAATGTTCAAATAAAAGACGTAAAAGTAAATAAGATGAAAGAATGAAATCAAATACTCCCCTGAATCGTTTGTTGTGGATAGTGTGGTAACATGGTTAAATCTTCTTCCAAGAGAGATGAACGCTCAAAGCTTCCCTTCCGAAATAATAAATCATCTTCTTGTCCAAAATAACCTGTTAACCTGAAAAAGATAAAGGCCAACCTCGCGTAAAATTGGCGGTAAAATCTATATAATAAGATATAATGCTTGTGGAATGAATATATTGCAGAATTCCTGGAGATTATAAGTCAAAGAATTGACAAAACTTTTTGTGGTTTCCGGAAGAAATACAAAACTTTCAAAAATTGCAGAAAATTTTAACCTGACGCCGTCAGGTGTTAAGCCTGACGCCGTCAGAAAGTTCTGACAGAATTCTCATGTTAAGTTTCCGGAAAAATTCTGGAAAAACTAAATCTTACTTCCTGGAATTCCTGCAAAAATTCATTATGACCCGATACAAGCATTTGACTCAAACAAGTACCAATATGTACGTTAATTACATTGTTATGATTCATGTTCATTCGTTCTTTATAAACCGATTTAGATTTCCCTTACACTTAGCTTTAGCAAAATACCTTTATATGTAGTTAAGACGAAGTTAAAAATAAAATAAAGCATTTTCACAATTTAGTTTGAAGCATGAATCAATAACAAGAAATATAACTTACATACGGAAACAAATAAAATCAAATAAACAAACAAAACACACACAACATGGGTTGCCTCGACAATTGCTCTTGAAGGAATAGCTGCAGAAAAAAGTAGGGACAACGTCTCCCA
The DNA here is from genome assembly GCA_014162995.1 of Artemisia annua. Classification (NCBI taxonomy): domain Eukaryota; kingdom Viridiplantae; phylum Streptophyta; class Magnoliopsida; order Asterales; family Asteraceae; genus Artemisia; species Artemisia annua. The sequence continues at coordinate 4,024 of LBNU01033019.1, forward strand.
TATAGTAAAGTACAATTGCTCTTAACAAGTGTGCCTTTATGGACAACGGCTCTTATCATGTGAGGGACAAATTGCCCTCACAAAGTTAGCATTTAGGGACAACGGATATCATCATGTAAGTGACTATTGCTCTTATCAAGTGTGCAAGCATTAGGGACAATGGCTATCATAATGTAAAGGGAAATTCCTCCCATCAAGTGAGCAAGCGTTTAGGGACAACGTCTCCCATAAAGTAAGGTACAATTTCTCTCAACAAGTGAGCCTTTAGGGACAACGGCTCTTATCATATAATGGATAAATTGCCCTCATAATGTTAGCCATTAGGGACAACGGATCTCATCATGTAAGTGACAATTGCTCTTATCAATTGTGCAAGCATTAGGGACAACGGCTATCGTCATGTAAAGGGCAATTGCTCTCATCAAGTGAGCAAGCATTTAGGGACAACGACTCCCATAAAGTAAGGTACAATTGCTCTCAACAAGTGAGCCTTTAGAGACAACGGCTGTTATCATGTAAGGGACATTGCTCTTATCAATTGTGCAAGCATCAGGGACAACGACTATCATCAAGTAAAGGGCAATTGCTCTCATCAAGTGAGCAAGCATTTAGGGACAACATCTCCCGTAAAGTAAGGTACAATTGCTCTCAACAAGTGAGCCTTTAGGGACAAAGGCTCTTATCATGTAAGTGGCAAATTGCCCTCATAAAGTTAGCCTTTAGGGACAACGGATCTCATCATGTAAGTGACAATTGCTCTTATCAAGTGTTCAAGCGTTAGGGAAACCGGCTATCATCATGTAAAAGGCAATTGTTCTCATCAAGTGAGCAAGCATTTAGGAACAATGTCTCCCTCAAAGTAAGGTATAATTGCCTCAACTCGTGAGTCTTTAGGGACAGCGGCTCTTACCATATAAGGGACAAATTACCCTCATAATGTTAGCCGTTAGGGACAACGGATTTCATCATGTAAGGGACAATTGCTCTTATCAATTGTGCAAGCATTAGGGACAACGGCTATCATAATGTAAAGGGCAATTGCTCTCATCAAGTGAGCAAGCATTTAGGGGCAACGTCTCCCATAAAGTAAGGTACAATTGCTCTCAACAAGTGAGCCTTTAGGGACAACGGCTCTTAGGGACAAAATGCCCTCATAATGTTAGCCGTTAGGGACAACGGATCTCATCATGTAAGTGATAATGGCTCTTATTAATTGTGCAAGCATTAGGGACAACGACTATCGTCATGTAAAGGGCAATTGCTCTCATCAAGTGAGCAAGCGTTTAGGGACAACGACTCCCATAAAGTAAGGTAAAAATGCTCTCAACAAGTGAGCCTTTAGAGACAACGGCTCTTAACATGTAAGGGACAAATTGCCCTCATAAAGTTAGTCTTAAGGGGACAACGGATCTCATCATGTAAGTGACAATTGCTCTTATCAATTGCGCAAGCATCAGGGACAACGGCTATCATCATGTAAAGGGCAATTGCTCTCATTAAGTAAGGAAGTGTTAGGGCTAACAGCTCTCATAAAGTAAGGTACAATTGCTGTCAACAAGTGAGTTTTAAGGGGCAACGGCTCTTATCATGTAAGGGACAAATTGCCCTCATAAAGTTAGCCTTTAGGGAAACCGGATCTCGTCATGTAAGTGACAATTTCTCTTATCAAGTGTGCAAGCGTTAGGGACAACGGCTACCATCATGTAAAGGGCAATTGGTCTCATCAAATGAGCAAGCATTTAAGGACAACGGCTCCCATAAAGTAAGGTACAATTGCTCTCATCAAGTGAGCCTTTAGGGACAACGGCTCTTATCATGTAAGGGACAAATTGCCCTAATGTTTTTTTGGGTAAAAGGGATGTTTCACCCTGGTAAAATATATTACACCAAAAACATTGAAGTACAAAGGATGAGGGTGACTCCCTCATCTCAGTCCCTTAGGATACTTACAGACTCTCCTATAGGAATGAAACATTATTCCTATAACATACACTATAAGGGTGACAAGCCACACTTATAACTAATAATTGAACATTAAACTACAACGACTATAAGATAAAAATAATTGCAAATCAAGTAGAATCTTGAATCCTCAAATCTTCATAGTAGTCCAAACTTCCATAATCATCTTCATAGTCCCACAAGCCATGCTTCAAAAGAATCAGAATTAGAGCACCTATGTGACAACCAAGAGATGAACATACACAAAGAGGCCATGAGATAACACCACCCCCAACAACTCAAAGACATTCCATACAGTCCCAAGCACTACATAATACCGAAACCATAGTTGTTACTTGGAAGACTTGTACGTGCCACTTCCCCCACATCAACATGTTGCAGCCATAATAACCAACAGCAGCTTCCATGAATGACTATCATAGGGTTAACCAAACCCTAACCTTCAACATAAATCTGTCCCAACAGAACTTGCAACAATACTAGCGAACTAACTGATTAAATAAGCTTAGAACATAATCGAATTAAAACAGCTACATGACCAAATACAAAACCTAGCATCGACACCAAGCCACGGATCAACATCAACCAAAGAGTGAAACGCAGCACCACCATAGAGACCTAACCACAAGGAAGATTGAAGGACCTAATCGGAGTGACAAGGCAATCCAATACAAACGCATCCTTGTACAGCCCATGATCGATTTTGCAGGGAGACAAAACCAATGGTAATGAAAACCCTTAATCAACCAACTCAGCAAATCAACAAAACCTTAATCGGTTACAATCTCTCTCCATCTAACCCACTTAAACAATAAGCCCCAAACAAAACACATGCGCACAGAAAAAAAAACGAAACCCAAAAGTTGGGAATCGAATGGAATTAAACGATGTGCAGCAGAATAAAAGATTCGACCATATATATGTAAAAGTCGATTAACAAACCGACATTAATAAAGAGATAATCAGGATCGAATGAGGAAACCAGTAGTGATTTAATCCCTAACAAACCCTAAATCGTTTCACCATATTTGATCTAAATCTTAAAAAACTAGTAACGATTGAGTATTCCATTGATAAACGCAATGTTTAAACACTAGGATTAATCAAATCGTTACAAGACTTAAAGGATTTAGATCAAAATTGATGAGGAACGATTAGAGTTTGTTAGGGAAAAAATCGCCCACACTTGGAGAGACTTTTAAAATGTAAAAAACTCTTTACATGATAAGAGCCATAGAGACTTTTAAAGAGTAAAAAATCGCCCCAAACAAATTGCCCACATTAGGGCAATTTGTCCATTACATGATACGAGCCATTGTCCCTAAAGGCTCACTTGTTGAGAGCAATTGTACCTTACTTTATGGGAGCCGTTGTCCCTAAACGCTTGCTCACTTGATGACAGCAATTGCCCTTTACATGATGATAGTCGTTGTCCCTAATGCTTGCACCTTTGATAAGAGCAATTGTCACTTACATGATGAGATCCGTTGTCCCTAAAGGCCAACTTTATTAGGGCAATTTGTCCCTTACATGATAAGAGCCATTGTCCCTAAAGGCTCACTTGTTGAGAGCAATTGTACCATACTTTATGGGAGCCGTTGTCCCTAAACGCTTGCTCACTTGATGAGAGCAATTGCCCTTTACATGATGATAGCCATTGTCCCTATTGCTTGCACCTTTGATAAGAGCAATTGTCAATTACATGATGAGATCCGTTGTCCCTAAAGGCTAACTTTTTGAGGGCAATTTATCCCTTACAAGATAAGAGCCGTTGTCCCTAAAGGCTCACTTGTTGAAAGCAATAGTACCTTACTTTATGGGAGCCGTTGTCCCTAAACGCTTGCTCACTTGATGAGAGCAGTTGCCCTTTACATGATGATAGCCGTTGTCCCTAATGCTTGCACCTTTGATAAGAGAAATTCTCACTTACATGATGAGATCCGTTGTCCCAAAAGGCTCACTTGTTAAGAGCAATTGTACCTTACTTTATGGGAGTCTTTGTCCATAAACGGTTGCTCACTTGATGAGAGCAATTGCCTTATACACGATGATAGCCGTTGTCCTTAATGCTTGCACACTTGATAAGAGCAATTGTCACTTACATGATGAGATCCGTTGTCCCTAATGGCTAACTTTTTGAGGCCAATTTTTCCCTAACATGATAAGAGTCGTTGTTCTTAAAGGCGCACATGTTGAGAGCAATTGTGCCTTATTTGATGGGAGTCGTTGTCCTTAAACGATTGCTCACTTGATGAGAGCAATTGCCCTTTACACGATGATTGCCGTTGTTCCTAATGCTTGCACACTTGATAACAGCAATTGTCACTTACATGATGAGATCCGTTGTCCCTAATGCCTAACTTTATGAGGCCAATTTGTCCCTTACATGATAAGAGCCGTTGTGCCTAAAGGCACACTTGTTGAGAGCAATTGTACCTTACTTTATGGGATCCGTTGTCCCTAAACGGTTGCTCACTTGATGAGAGCAATTGCCTTTTACACGATGATAGCCGTTGTCCTTAATGCTTACACACTTGATAAGAGCAATTGTCACTTACATGATGAGATCCGTTGTCCCTAATGGCTAACTTTCTGGGGCCAATTTGTCCCTTACATAATAAGAGCCGTTGTCCCTAAAGGCTCACTTGTTGAGAGCAATTGTACCTTACTTTATGGGAGCCGTTTCCCTTAAACGCTTGCTCAGTTTATGAGAGCAATTGCTCTTTACACAATGATGGCCGTTGTCCCTAATGCTTGCACACTTGATAAGAGCAATTGTCACTAACATGATGAGATCCGTTGTCCCTAAAGGCTAACTTTATGAGGGCAATTTGTCTTTTTTTATTGGGTAAAAGGTTCTACACCCTGGCAAAATTCATTACTCCAAAAAACGTTGAGGTACAATATGACGAGGGTGAATTCTCTCGCCCCCAGTCCCTTAGGACACTTACAAGACACCTATCTAAGAATGACATACCATTCTTAAAACTAACATGCACAACATGTGCAACTGACCAAACTAACATGCTATACAAAAGCAATTACTATATGAACAAAAAACTACAACGACTACGACAACTTGGAAGTTAGGGTTCAACCCTATGGTATGTTCAAGGCCGTTTAAGTCACAATTCTGGTTTTTTGCATATTCTGACTTGGTCGATGAGAATTGTGACTGGTACTATGATGTCGTTGCTGGAAGTTGGGGTATGTTAATCCCTATTATCGTCCTAAAAAAAATATTATCGTCCTAAAACTAGTCCTTATGATGGTGAGTTTTGGGTGGTTTCGCTATTGGGCAGATTCTATCTTGGTACTCATGATGAGCCACCTTACGAGGGTTTAATGATGGTTAGGAGCTGCTATTGTGGATGTGCGTTGGTTTATACGTGCTTGTTGGTTATTCTTATTGGTTTTCAGTTTGGCATCTCAACGTACACCTTTGNTTTTAGAGTCCCCTCACCAAACTGATGTATGAAACTTGTGAACTGTGCTTCCATTCGAGGATGATCATGATTGGGTATGTGTGGACGACGCTGGAAGTTTGGACTACTATGATGACTTGAAGATTCAAGTGCCTTTTTAGTCTTATTTTTTTTCTTGTAATCGTTGTAGTCTGATGTTTAGTTATAAGTGTGGTTTGTCATACTTATATTTAAGTTGTAGGAATGATGTTTTCTTCCTATAGGAGAGTCTGTTAGTGTCCTAAGGGACTGAGATGAGGGAAGTCACCCTCATCCTTTGTACTTCAATGCTTTTTGGTGTAATGAATTTTGCCGGGGTGAATAACCCTTTTACCTAAAAAAAGATCTAGTGATCATGGTTGGTATGGTATGTGTAAGTGGGTTGTTATGCATGTCGATTTGGTATATGTCGATTTGGGTGTGTAAGTGGGTTTGAGAGAGATGGAAGTTAAGTTTTAGGATAACTTATTCGAAAATCCTAGTTATGATCGATAGGATGTTTTTGCATCTATATTGATCGTTGATGGGTGGAACGATTTAGACACATTGTTGGTTTATTCTGAGATGGATCGAGCTACCTTGTTCACTGGAAGTTAGGGTTCTTATCAAAGGATTCTATGATTTGTTTGACATGATCCTGCTGCAACCGTTTGTGTTTATCTTCTCGTTGGATTGTGTTGATGTGATTATGCTGGAAGTTAGGGTTTGTGACACTTGAAACGTTCCAAGAAGAATTTGCTTTTCGGTTATTGCTTTGGGACGTAGCTTCATATTCTTATCTACTGTTTTTTTTTGGGTAAAAGGGATGTTTCACCCTGGTAAAATATATCACACCAAAAAACATTGAAGTACAAAGGATGAGGGTGACTCCCTCATCTCAGTCCCTTAGGACACTTACAGACTCGAATATAAGAATGACACACCATTCTTATAACTTACAATAAAATGAACCTAACAATACTGACAAAAGTACATAAATAATTACAATACTACTCAAGGAAAGTTCTTATCTGCTGTTCATGTGGGTATGGATAGAATATGGTGGGTGGTACAAAACCTAGGTTGGTTGTGATCATGCTACGCTTATTATCTTCTGGGTGTGAAGCATGACGCATGTGGCATGTTGATTGGAGGTGGGTGCTATGTGCTATGGTTTCTGATTGCTACATGTTTAAGCCTTAGGAGCGCCCTTGTTATGATGTTGGAAGTTAAGTTTGTGGGGACTCTTGTTCAAAACCCCATGCACACGATGTCATGCACGTTGATTACATATAATTCTATCTTAATATTGTTATGGCGATTGTGGTGGATTTGTTTGTGGTGTTTAGTGCTACAAACTGATTTTATGTTGAAGATCGCTTGGATATTGCTGCGTGGATTCTTCATGGAAGTTAAGGTGGACTGCTATAGTGATATAGAAGGCTCAAGTTGTTTTCTTGAGTAGTTTTCTAAATTTTTTATGTACTTGTGTCATTTTGGTAGGTTCATCTTATTGTAAGTTATAGGAATGGTATGTCAATTCTTATATTCGAGTCTGTAAGTATCCTAAGGGACTGAGATGAGGGAAATCACCTTCATCCTTTGTACCTCAACGTTTTTTGGAGTAATGAATTTTACCGGGGTGAATTAACCCTTTTACCCAAAAAAAAAAGCATTAGGGACAACAGNGTTTAGTGCTACAAACTGTTTTTATGTTGAAGATCGCTTGGATATTGCTGCGTGGATTCTTCATGGAAGTTAAGGTGGACTGCTATAGTGATATAGAAGGCTCAAGTTGTTTTCTTGAGTAGTTTTGTAAATTTTTTATGTACTTGTGTCATTTTGGTAGGTTCATCTTATTGTAAGTTATAGGAATGGTAAGTCATTCTTATATTCGAGTCTGTAAGTGTCCTAAGGGACTGAGATGAGGGAAATCACCCTCATCCTTTGTACCTCAACGTTTTTTGGAGTAATGAATTTTACCGGGGTGAATTAACCCTTTTACCCAAAAAAAACATGGGTTGCCTCCCAAGAAGCGCTTGTTTTTGTTCGAGTCACGAGCCTGACTCTACTCTTATTTAACGGAAATAGGGTAGGTTTTCCCTATACTTAGGATTAAGTGCGGGTGGAAGTAGCGATACACACCATCTCGGTGGAAGTATGCCACGTGAGGTAAGAGTGGTGGATGAATTATATGCTCAAAGATGTGGGATCCTATCATCATAACCTTACCTAATTTAATTCGGTCAATGGGTAAATCAAAGTTTTCTCCTAAAAAGGGATCATCTTCAATCAACTTCGAAAGGCTCCTAGTTAGGAATCCATCTTGACTTAATAAACCTGGTTTAAACCCATAATGTTTCTTGTGATCTATCATGAGTGGGTTATGTAAGCATGTAAGGTGGCTCACTCCTATGTTAATTTCCTCTCTACAAAGCTGAAAGTCTACTACCTTTAACGTAAAACCACCCGAACTATATGGTTTGATGGGTGGATCGGGACCTATTTCAATTCCTAAATTCTCATCCAAGGATGGAAGATTAGGTAACGGTTTTGGTTGAGGCTCCGATTCATCAAAACTAGGAACTTCCATAGAACTAAGAGAAAGGTTACGACTACAAAAATTCAAACCTATTTCTTCTAGTTGTGTTTGGTCCAAGGGCTCTACCTCTATTGGGGTTCCTATAGTCTCTTTTACTTCTTCCGGGTAAGTCACGGGCGGTGTGGGTGCCTCAAATGATGGTAGGACTTGTGGGGTACTTAGTGAGCTTATGTTATTTACCCTAATCATTTTATCCCCAAACAAGCTCTTCGCTTGTTCCCTCAAACTTGCTATCAATTGATCCGTAACAACGCTTTTTGGGTTGTCCATCTTTTTAACGAGTTGGGCACAATTTTCTATGGCTTCACATGCTTCTTCAGCACTTAATTCCCAAAGGTCCCCATCTGCGGCATGGTCAATGTCCATTTTGGTATAGTGGTTGACACGATGGTAAAATATTTCAATTTGGGACCATAGATCGAAACTATGATGAGGGACTTTTCGGAGTAAAATTTTAAAACGAGTCCATGCATCGTAGACAGGTTCATCTTGATGTTGTTTGAACATCAAGATGTCATTTAGAGTGGGTGAATTTCGTGGTTGGTAGTATGGTGGATTCGAGTTCTCCATAATGGCTAACGGAATAATTAATGGGCAAGTTATTACGAACAAAAGCACAAAGAAAAAGATAGACTAAAAAAATCCTAGAAAAATAAAATAAAAATCTCACTAGAAAGGAATCTAGTGAGTAGACCTAATAAAATAAAAATTCTACCTAAACAATAACTATTCCCCGGCAGCGGCGCCAAAAACTTGATGCGTGGTTTTGTGACCTTATAACAGGTTTTACCTCTCGAGGGATCTCAAGAGGCTTACAACCCCACCAGGCAGTGTACCTGACCGTAGTAGTATAGGATATTGGCAAGTATGGGGGATTGATCGTTCTCTCACAGGGAATAGTGTTCGTTAGGATAGAAAAGCTAATCTAATAGGTCTAAAGGTGGAAGGAAGATTCTTTTTGTATTTTTATAATTTTATGAAAGCAATTAAAATCTCGGTTTTTAGAGGAAGGGCGGAATTAGTTGCTAGTCAACTAACCCAAGTTTACTACTTATGCAAATTAAAATAAAATAAATATCTAAACTATTGTGGTTGTGAAAACAATATGGAGAAAATTGTGTTTACTTAGATTTCATTACTCCCTAACTATCTTTTACCGGTTAATTGATATGTGTGTTACTTGTGTGGATGAAGGGTGTATTCCTAATAACTCATGGAGTGGCATACATATCTCTCCAATTCTATGAGCTCTTATCTCGCCCTATGCCATGCACGGCACAACCATAGGGGTTGTAAACAGTGGCTCATGCGTTAAATACTACCTTAATAGCCTAGTATGCCTCGACTACATGTTTCCCAAGACGTTCAAGCACGTTACCATAAAGGAGGTTGGCCAGTTTTCTTGAGCCTAACATCGATGAAACAATCATCCCAACAAACAACAACACACACCAATTAACCAATAATCAATAGTTAGGTTTCATTAGATCTAAGCAAACACTAGAGAATTTAGCTACTCATGTTAATCAAAAGACAAGCAAGATAGATAGACAACCAACACACAGACATATTGATTGAATTAAAGTGAAGACTTATCTTTAATTAAGCACTAGGGTTCCAAGGGTTGGAGACCCTAAAAGTCACAGAAAATTCGTCTTTAGTGTTTGCCCTAAAAGTTCTCCATAAAGTTCCACCCTAATGAATGAAAATTTGGAAAATATATATAGAAAATAAGTTCGGACGGCGTCAGCTTAAAGGGTCTGACGCCGTCACCTCGCCGACATTAGGGTTCTCGGATGGCCTAGATCCATTTGGGACGTGGTCAGCTTGTAATACTCTCTGGGCCATCTCTCTTTAACTTAACACGTGACGGCCTACATTTTCCAACACCTGACGCTGTCAGGTATTAAATCTTGAAATCTTTCTGGCCTGTCCTTTGATAATTGAATTCCACTCTTTTGTCATCCTTGCTGATGGCGTCACCTTGTGACTCCTGACGCCGTCAGGTTGTAATTTCCAGCTTCTTTGAGACTTTGTCGTTTTCTTCACTTTTATGCTCCAAAAACGTCCAAATATGCATGTTTTCCAGAATTCCTCTCAAAAGTACCTAAAATGACAAAAGGAACGATTTAGGGCAATATTTGATCACATTTATACGAATTAAGGCTTAAATGACCCTTAAAAGCGTAACACTTTTCGTCTGATCAAATACACCTTTAATAAGAGCATTTGTCACTTATATGATGAGATCCGTTGTCCCTAATGGCTAACTTTATGAGGTCAATTTCTCCCTTACATGATAAGTGCCGTTGTCCCTAAAGGCTCACTTGTTGAGAGCAATTGAACCTTACTTTATGGGAGCCGTTGTCCCTAAACGCTTGCTCACTTGATGAGAGCAATTGCCCTTTACATGATGATAGCCATTGTCCCTAATGCTTGCACCTTTAATAAGAGCATTGTTACTTACATGATGAGATCCGTTGTCCCTAATGGCTAACTTTATGACGCCAATTTCTCCCTTACATGATAAGAGCCGTTGTCCGTAAAGGCAAACTTGTTGAGAGCAATTGGACCTTACTTTATAGGAGTCGTTGTCCCTAAACGCTTGCTCGCTTGATGAGAGCAATTGGCCTTTACAAGATGATAGCCATTGTCCCTAATGCTTGCACCTTTGATAAGAGCAATTGTCACTTACATGATGAGATCCGTTGTCCCTAAAGGCTAACTTTATGAGGGCAATTTGTCCCTTACATGTTAAGAGCCGTTGTCCCTAAAGGCTCACTTGTTGAGAGCAATTGTACCTTACTTTTTGGGAGCCGTTGTCCCTAAACGCTTGCTCACTTGATGAGAGCAATTTCCCTTTACATGATGATAGCCATTGTCCCTAATGCTTGCACCTTTGATAAGAGCAATTGTCACTTACATGATGAGATCCGTCGTCCCTAATGGCTAAGTTTATGAGGGACAACGGAAAACGGCTCTTATCTTGTAAGGGACAAATTGCGCTCATAAATTTAGCCATTAGGGAAAACGGATCTCATCATGTAAGTGACAATTGCTCTTATCAAGTGTGCAAGCATTAAGGACAACGGCTATCATCGTGAAAAAGGCAATTGCTCTCATCAAGTGAGCAACCTTTTAGGGACAACGGCTCCCATAAAGTAAGGTACAATTGCTCTGAACAAGTGAGCCTTTAGGGACAACGGCTCTTATCATGTAATGGAGAAATTGGCCTTATAAATTTAGCCATTAGGAACAACGGATCTCATCATGTAAGTGACAATTGGTCTTATCAAAGGTGCAAGCAGTAGGGACAATGGCTATCATCATGTAAAGGGAAATTACTCTCATCAAGTGGGCAAGCGTTTAAGGACAACAGCTCCCAAAAAGTAAGGTACAATTGCTCTCAACAAGTGAGCCTTTAGGGACAACGACTCTTACCTTGTAAGGGACAAATTGCCCTCATAAAGTTACCCTTTAGGGACAACGGATCTCATCATGTAAGTGACAATTGCTCTTATTCAAGGTGCAAGCATTAGGGACAACGACTATCAACATTTAAAGGGCAATTGCTCTCATCAAGTGAGCAAGCATTTTTTTTGGGTAAAAGGGTTATTTCACCTCGGTAAAATATATTATCCAAAAAAACGTTGAAGTACAAAGGACGAGGGTGACTTCCCTCGTCACAGTCCCTTAGGACACTTACAAGACACCTCTCTAAGAATGACAGACCATTCTTAAAACTAACATAAACAACAAGTGCAACCTACGAAACAAACATGCTAAACAAAGCAACCTAACAAGCAAGAACCACAAAAAATAAATGACATGAAATATAACTATTTCTTCTTGCGTCCTTGCACCATGAAATCTCTCGAAGAACCATTCTTGAACTTGGAATAATTTTCAATATCATCGTAGTTCTCATAGACTTCATCAACTTCATGAATGAAAGTAACCCTCTTCGCAATAGGATCACACTCCATAGTAGAACTCTTCACTACTTCACTTGTAACCGGAGTAAACGAGCTAAAAGTAGCAAAATCAGAATAGTCCACGCTTGTAGAAGCAACATCATTGTGAGAACCATGCTCCCACAAACTTTCAATAGTGCTATGCAATGGTACCTTAGTAACACAACCTTCCCCCATGGTTTCAACACCCCCAAAAGAAGCATGAGCGTCCACAGGTTCAAGCTGCTCAAGTTATCAAGTGAGCAAGCGTTTAGAGACAACAGCTCCTATAAAGTCAGGTACGATTGCTCTTAACAAGTGAGCATTTGTCTAAAAGTTCTCTCCTTGGGTGGCGATTTTTTTCCCTAACAAACTCTAATCGTTCCTCATTAATTTTGCTCTAAATCCTTTAATTATTGTACCAATTTGATTAATCCTAGTGTTTAAACATTGCATTTATCATTGGAATTCTCAGTCGTTGCTAGTTTTTTAAGATTTAGATCAAATCTGGTGAAATGATTTTAGGGTTTGTTAGGGTTTAAATCGCTACTGGTTTCTTCATTCGATCCTTAATATCTCTTTATTAAAGTCGGTTAGTTTAATCGACTTTTACATATATATGGTTGAATCTATTATTCTACTGCGCATCGTTTTAATTCCATTCGATTCCCAACTTTGGGTTTCATTTTTTCTGTGTGCATGTGTTTCTTTTTGGGGCTTAACTGAACACTATACTCGATTGCTTAATCGTTATCCTCTTGGATTTCAATACTATCTATTTGCAAGTAACCCTTTTAGGGTTTTGGTATTGGTACGTTCCTTCATGGATTTATGTGCTATGTAAGTAGGTTAGATGGAGAGAGGTTGTAACCGATTAAGGTTTTGTTGATTTGATGAGTTGGTCCACTTAGGGTTTTCATTACCATTGGTTTTGTCTCCTTGCAAGATCGATCATGGGCTGTACAAGGATGCGTTTGTATTGGATTGCCTTGTCACTCCAATTAGGTCTTTCAATCTTCCTTGTGTTTGGGTTTATATGGTGATGCTGCGTTTCACTAAAAATCAAACAAAAAAAAAACCCTAAATATCTCTCCCACTAGGGGCGATTTTTTTCCCTAACATTCTCTAATCGTTCCTCATCAAAATTCATCTAAATCCTTTAATTCTTGTAACGAATTGATCATTCCTAGTGTTTAAACATTGCGTTTATCATTGGAATACTCAAATCGTTGCTAGTTTTTTAAGATTTAGATCAATTTTGGTGATTCGATTTAGGGTTGTTAGGGTTAAAATCGCTTTTGGTTTTCTGTATTCGATCCTGATTATCTTGTTTGTATAAAGTCGGTTTAATCGATCTTCATATATCTAGGGTCGAATATTTATTCTGCTTATCTTTGGTTAGATAATATCCCTAAATCGTTTTTTTAGGGTTGCTCTTAAATCATTTTTTTTGGTTTGTTCTCAAACCGACTTACGTTATTATTTATCTAATCGATTATGGTGTGCTCCTCATTGATGTATCTATTGAATTGGTTGTGCTACAAGCTGCTGCAATACTAAACCTTCTTAGGGTTTGGTTATTTTATATTGTGATCTGTTTGGATTGAGGGGTTTGCTGCTGAACGATTATAAAACCTTTTGGTTTTTACATTCTTCTTGATTTGGTGCTTTATGCTGGAAGTTAATTGCTAGTACGTTGTTGGGTTGTTCATGTGTAAGTTCTATTCGGATGTTTGTGGGTATGGATATGGGTTTTGGGAGAGTGGATGTATTATTGGTTGGTAAGGCTTTGTAAATCCTATGCAACGACCTGGTTATTGAAATCTTTATGTAGCAGGTGGTCGTTGTGTTGGTGATGATTTGTCAAGTGCTATTCGAACCATCATGGACATGTTTGCTGCTTCTACGTGGGTGTTTGGTTCGTATTTGCTGGAAGTTAGGATTTGGAAATCCTATGTTCATCCGTTAATGGTCATCATGCTTGGTTTTACTTGGTTTTGCATCTAAACATATTCTTTTGGAGCAAGTTTGTGCTTGCTGCTCTATCCGTGGTTTTAGAGTCTTTCACCAACCGTTATGTGGAATTTGTGAACTGAAGCTCAAGATTGATGATCCATGTGTGGGTAAGTTGGAGGTTTCTTCATGGAAGTAGGTGGACCGCAATAGTGATTTAAAGGGCTTAAGTACTTTTCTTGAGTAATATTATAATGTTTTATTTACTTTTGTCATTATTGGTAGGTTCATTTTTGTAAGTTATAAGAATGGTGTGTCATTCTTATATAGTGGTTGTGGAAGTGTCCTTAGGGACTAAGATGGGGGATTCACCCTCATCCATTGTACTTCAATGTTTTTTGGTTAATATACTTTACCGAGGTGCAGGATTACTCCCCTTTACCCAAAATAAAGATGCTGCGTTTCACTCTTTTGTTGATGTTGATCCGTGGCTTGGTGTCGATGCTAGGTTTTTTATATGGTCATGTAGCTGTTTTAATTCGATTATGTTATTAGCTTCTTTGATCATTTAGTTCGCTAGTATTGTTGCAAGTTCTGTTGGGATAGATTTATGTTGAAGGTTAGGGTTTGGTTAACCCTATGATCGTCATTCATGGAAGCTGCTGTTGGTTGTTATGGTTGCAACATGTTGAAGTGGGGAAGTGGCAAGTACAAGTCTTCCAAGAAACAAGTATGGTTTTGGTCTTATGTGTTGCTTGGGACTTTGTGGAGTGTCTTTGAGTTGTTGGGGGATGGTGTTACCTCTTGGCCTCTTTGTGTATGTTCATCTCCTGGTTGTCACATTGGTACTCTAATTCTGATTCTTTTGAAGCATGGCTTGTGGGACTATAAGATGATTATGGAAGTTTGGAATACTATGACAATTTGAAGATTCAAGATTCTACTTGATTTGCAATTATTTTTCTCTTATAGTCGTTGTAGTTTAATGTTCAATTATTAGTTATAAGTGTGGCTTGTCACCCTTATATTGTATGTTAAAGGAATGATGTTTCATTCCTATAGGAGAGTTTGTAAGTGTCCTAAGGGACTGGGATAAGGGAATCAACCTCATCCTTTGTACTTCAATGTTTTTGGTGTAATATATTTTACCAGGGTAAAACATCCCTTTTACCCAAAAAAACAAGTGAGCCTTTAGGGACAATGGCTCTTATCATGTAAGGGACAAATTGCCCTCATAAAGTTAACCTTTAGGGATAACGGATCTCATCATGTAAGTGAGAATCATTAGGCACAACGGCTATCATCATGTAAAGGGCAATTGCTCTCATGAAGTATGCAAGCGTTTAGCGAAAACGGCTCCCATAAAGTAAGGTACAATTGCTCTCAACAAGTGAGCCTTTAGGGACAATGGCTCTTATCATGTGCGGGATAAATTGCCCTCATAAAGTTATCCTTTAGGGACAACGGATTTCATCAGGTAAGTATGTGTTAACATATAAGGGGGCAAAAGAAAACCCTAAAACGATCTCTCTCTCTCTCTCTCTCTCTCTGGTGATTTCCGGCCGCCACATCCTCACCCTTCTCCGGCCAAAAACAAACCCATTCTCGTCCTCTCTACCCTCTAACTTGTTATTGGGTATGCAATACAATCATGTGGTTTTGTTCTACAATTAAGATGTGGCGGCTGATGATGATTTTATGCATTTATTCGTATGAAATCTCCAGATCTCGAAACCCTAACTATCTTTTATGGTGGTCGACTACTATAGGGTTTCGATTCATGTTTTTTGGGTAAAAGGGTTAATTCACCCTGGCAAAATACATTACACCCAAAAACGTTGAAGTACAATAGGGTGAGGGTGATATCCCTCACCTCAGTCCCTAAGGACACTTACAGACTCGAATATAAGAATGACACCCCATTCTTATAACTTACATAATAAAACAAACCACCTAATATGCACAACAAGTGCAACTTACAATAAAATAAAAAAGAGAGAAGGAAATCTCGGCTTAACATAGGCCGATATCATCATATAAGCATCATCATAACCATAAGTCTACATAACTTGTCCAGTTCGTACAACATACAAAATATCACAAGCGTCTTTAGTTATGCCACACACGCCCGTGGCTAGTTAGATATCAAAAGCTACATAAGGATATAGTCTAGTCTAGAAATCGCCGGGTGGAAATACCAAACGACCCTGGCTCTTCGGATCTGCCTGGTCATGCTAGCCATTGAATGTCATCGGTCTGTCTCTGCGTGACTGAGCCTCCTCAGCAGTACGCTCTAAGGTACAATCCGAGTACGATCCAAAATACGCGATCTGCAATGCGTCCCTCATATGACGCTCATTGCTGGATGCTCTCACGCGAGCTTCAAGTGATCTCCTGTCTCACATGCCAGCCTCCCTGTCCTCTAACTTCAGTGATACGGGTCTAGCAATCTCCAGCTGGTCTCTAAGTGCCATCCGGTCATCCATAGGCATCTGCAGCTGAGGCATACTGGTCCTCCTGATGCTGTGCAAGCTGATCCTGTAGATCTGTAACTGCTCAAGGGTATGGTCCTAGGGTAGTACCCAATCCAAGCGCAGTCCTGTTGGAGATCAACTCCATTATCGATCCAGGCACAAGGTCCATCTCGATAGTCTCGATGCGTCCAAAGGGAGCTCCTCGAGAATGATCATAGACTCGTCAATACGGTCCTCATGGCGAACCATCCTAGCAATCAGAGAGTGGGGATATTGTATGATGATGGGCCCTCACGAGTGACTGGAAGGACTCAGTGCACCTGCATTAGATGACTCTCTCCTATGCTCAAAGTACTAGGATCCCCTCCTCATACCTCCACTCACCAGTGTGTGTGGATGAATGACACTGCGAGCGTCCGACTCTACGGCGTGCCTTAGGTCGATCCGATGCCTCGCAAGTAGCCTGCTCATAAGGGTCAGATGACGAGGGTTAGTATAGTGAAAGACCTCTTACGAGGTGGAAGCACAGTCTCGGGGATCTCTGGATGATGGTGTAGTGGATGGTAGTAGTCTGATGATAGGTAAAAGTGGTGGTGGAATATAGGATGGTAGCATATAGGGATGTGGTCGAAGAGATGGGAATTAGGTGGGTACCAATCATCAGGTGGTAGCCACTGCTGTGATCTAGGTACTGATCATAAGTAGGTGGTCCATAGACAGTAGTGGTCTGATAGTGAACAGATGAGGGTATGGTAAGGAAGGTGATGCAATCAATTGATGAGAGGGTAAGGTAACCGGTACTGGAGGTGGTATCTGAAGGAGTAGGTGCAGTCTCACATCCTCCAAACGGCTCGTCTCAGCAGAGAACGTCACAGAGGGTGCGAGAGTGGGATAGCAGGTGTATAGTGGAACTGTATAGGACGAGAGGTGGTCCTCTAAGTCTGAGTCTGAAGGAAAATGATAGAATCAGAAGGTGAAGACTGTCGCTGTGCCAGGTCAAAATACAAAAAAATACATATACGTAAGTATAGGTTAAGTATAAGTTATACTCGTATAATGAGTAAATAAAAGCATGTATAGTACTCGCCTAAGCCACATCATGATGTAGTGAAGTGTCATGAACCTAGTGTTATAGTCTAGGGTCAATGATGCATCCCTAGTTCTCTATAACCTTGGCTCTGATGCCAATCTGTCCACCCCAAAATCGGGTCGCAGCGGAAAGGAATTCCGAGGGGAAGTGACGTTCATTGGATACAAGTAACAAGAAAATAAAGATGACCTCTAAGTGAGTCATTTTTAAAACAAGCGTTTGATTTAAACATCAGCGTTTACAAAAGTATTAAGTTTCAGAGTTCACCATCAAAAATGTAAGCATTTAATATCATAACAAACGCTAAGTATGCAAAGAAAATCTTCCAATCATGAATGTGCTTCCAAACTGTGACTCGCTACGCATTCCATACATATTAAGCAAAACTTTCATTTAGTTATGAAAATACACGCTAAAATGTCAACATAATTTGTTGGTGAGATCATAGGTTTAGTAAACCAGTAATCCGCGGAACACAAGGTTTTTAATAGGGACAACCATTATAAAAATAAATGTTAAACCCAAAAATAAAATACAAAGCCCTAAGCCTCATGACCCGAAGCTCGACGTAAATGTATGCAATCAAGCATAATAATGCCCAATAAGTGTTTTGCCAGACACTCGGAATTAATCCGAATGATATGCGCCCGTTTAATCAAGTTGGCGCGACCAATCCCGGCGGGGTGTCAACCCCAAAATAGATCTATTCATAAATCCGCGCTTAACAAGTAATTAACGGTTCATGATAAAGGGATTAAGCGGCCAGTAATCGGTTAACTTAGGGCAATGGTAACAGTTTTTACTTATGTCCGCAATAAATAAAGCAATGTATTTCCACCCCAAGTATTTGAAATCATGTAATAAAAGTGTACAAATGGGCTATGACTCAACCCTTAGCAAAGCAATTTCCTGATGGACAACTTAGTGATGGAAAATAAGTCCGGTAACTCCTAATCGCAACCTAAAATAGTACATATGTCTTAGGTTCGAAATACAAAGGTCAAGCATGCAAGTCATACCACTATATATCACTTGTAATGTTGTTGTAATAATATTTTTTTTTTATCGTCAAAAAAATATAGTTTAAGACTCATGTGATCTTTATTTGGATTTATTCTTTTTAGGAAAACGTAAATTGTTATCTCGTGACTAAACATTATTCCGTCCTATCAATAAGTATTTTGATAATCTCAACGCACCTAATAAGTATACGTAATGTCACCATTTTTAATGTACGTCCTTTTAACCAAAATACTACCATAAAGTGTCAAAAACTACATTTATAAATTTCCATCAGCTTTTAGTAAGTTAGATTTAAAGCTATCAAAATAGTTTTAAGTTGCCTGTAACTTACATTGGCCATAACTTTCTCGTCCTTAGCTCCCGTTTTTCAAGTTTTATATATCCCCCCGCGAAGGTATTCAAGTGTACTCTAAGGCTTCTCAAGGTCTCGGCTAGCCTAAACATCATCTAACTTCAGTTTTTATAGCTCGAAAATTTCTGGACAGCTTTAATAATTTCAGAAAATATATTCTCGTCGTAAATCATGAAAATAGCATATCTTTTTCCGTTATACAGCCCTTTTAACCCCGTTCAAGCGGACTATGTTTTTCATTATTAAGTCTAATTTTCTATACTTTCTAGTCTAATATGGCAGGGGGGGGGGAGTTACTAAATTTTCTGTATTGACCAAATAAGGGCAGATTGTCTTTAATCCTTGTCAACTACTTTTTATAAATCCTTCTAGTCATCTATACTACTTATAAACACCACTCCATATCTGTACTAGTCCACCCATTATTTTCCCCACTAAGTATAGTGATCTACATATAAACCTAGCAATTATCAAAGTCCATGTATATATCTTCCAAATATTTAGTCTCACATTTATTAACATATATCTTTATATAAAATGTCCTTGTTATAAAAGTTTATTTGACATAATTTTTGCTAAGAGATCACTGGTAGCTCTTAAAATTTTATCAACATGTACAAGTGATAAACAAGTGTAAGATACTTAACAAGCATGAAAATCATGAAACCATGGAAGTATTAGTAAGTTTTACTTACAAGGTTGATTAGTGAAGATGAGACCTAATGAAACACTTGTGTAACTCCAAATATTAGATACGTCTATGCCTTGTGATCTACCCTTAGGTATACTTGATTCTTGCCAACAGCTTACTTTTTCTTTCTCCCTTCTTTGTTATGTCGAATGTTTTCAAGGATTTGGGGAGGGTTTGTGTTTATTTTTCTTTCTTTTGTATAAGTGTTGGTTGTGTAAGGTAAATGAATGTGCTTTGTTGAGTAGCACATGTCATAAGTGTAGTCAAAGTAAAAAAAAAAATCTGGGACAAGGCCTTGATTTTGTGGCGGTTAGTTGGGGATGAGGGGGGGAGGTATATGGTGAAGCTATCAACATTAATGTGGTTATGTACCATGTTATTTGTTTGAAATTTGGAGGTCCTAGGTAAGTCATGTCTAAAATAATACTCACATCTTGAAGATTATATATATGAAATAATCTTGTGTAAGATTTGAAAGCATAACTATGTTGTAGTATATATAAAGAGTGTTATATTTGATGTATTGGGTAGTAAATAAGTTTGGGCATTTGTGTTAGAGTTAACGAAAAATATACGTAATTAAACACAAGTTAAAAGAATTTACCTTGGCGTCAAGAATATTTTTGAAACTTTTTGTAATAATTTTGGAAGTATAAAAATACTGAAAATAATTGTTGAGAAAATCGGTATGTCGGGCATTAAATTCTTGAATAAAATTAACGTTTGTTGAATTTGAAAACCTAAGTATTTAAAAGTAGAAATTTTGTTTTATAGCATAAAATTGTGGAACTGGAGTAGGAGAAAGGTACTGGAGCATTGTGGACTAGAAAATGCCTAAGTCCTAGTGTACTTAGAATGTATTCACAAATTTGTGTTGATTCAAGTAAAAAGAGCTCATGTAATTGCTTTAAATTAAATGTCAAGAATTTAAATTCAAGTTTAGAAAATAGTATTGACCTGGGAAATAGCGGGTTGTCATACAATCTCTTTCAACGGAATTGCGACATGAGCTCCTTCCACTCGCCTCCTCATTACGTAACTCACAAATATTAATTGATTTGAACGAATTCTTACTCTGAAACATAGAAGAATACGAAAGTTTTGGAGCTGTTGTTGCACCTCCTCACTAGAACCGTTACCCGTATCACTACCAATGGCACTTGGATGAGTTGCATTCGACACTTGTGAATCCGTGTTGACATCACCACAGCAGGCTTGCACAATGATGGTTAGAAGTAGTATATACTAGGTTGTTGAGTTGCATTAGGAACTTGTGACATATTAGGAACTTGAGTAGAAACAGGCTTAGTTGTTCCACAAGCATCTTTGACACTCCCCGACATTCATACCAGTATCATTCACAACGTCCTTGCTTTGGTCTTTAGACAAACCATCTTCTTGAACAGCAAACCTCACCACACGATGAGGTTTCATAACCCCACCATCTCTACCCAAAATCNCAATTAAACCTTAGCAAATCCCTAAAAACACGATTTCTCTCCCCCACTAGGGGCGATTTCCAGCCTCCCACCCTCCATAGCAAATCCGGCCAAAATTCTTCCAATCCTATATGTTTTCTTTAATCTTTGCTGGGATTATTGAACTAACAACATAGAATCTGGTTTGTTTGGTGGAGGGCTGGTTTTCTTTTTGTTATTCTATAATCGTCCTTATTTACTTAACCCTAAATCCCTATTTTCTGGTTTTGGTGCTATCAACTTTAGGGTTTTTTAATCGTTTGAACCCTAAAACACTTAATCGATCTTCATTATTCGTTTAGGGATTCAAACAGCCAAGTTTTGGAATCGCTATTGTTCCTTAATCCCTAAATCGTTTTAGGGATTATTCAAACCGACATATTTGTGTTTATATTTAGTTCGGTTTAGGCTTGATGCTTATTGTTATATTCATCATCTTTGGTCTGGTGTGTGTGTCCCTATAATCTTAATCGCTTATTCCTGAATTTGTTAGGGTTAAATCGCCGTGTGGGTTTATTAATCGTACCTTATTGCTGGCCTTATTAAGTTGGTTATATTTTCTATATAAGGTTCGATCTCCTTCATCTATTACGCAAGATAATCAGTTTTTGGTTAAGGGTTACAGCTTTACGACTCCAATTAGGGTTTCGTTTCTGATTGTGTATTAGATCTGCTGGTTCTGGTTGGCTTTGTGCTTGCTGCTGATCGCGACTTCACTCTTATTAGAATCCCTATTGATAGGGTTCAGCGTTTGCAAGCTATTGTTGATTCTGATCGATTGGAAGACACCTTTTATTTAAGGCTGTTATTATAGCGTTGTATTGATTTGGATGTTCAATTGTTATGGGTTTATGAGAGAGATGAAACATTTTTCTCACAAAAATCGAACAAGGCTTCAGCAAAGACTTAATGGTAGCATTGTTGAGTTGAGTGGTTAGTTAAGAAGGTTAGTCATGTTTGGTAGCAAGTGCGGTTGCTATTTACTATGATATAAACACGCTGATTATCATACTGTCACAAGGTTGGTGCTGATTTGGTTTTTTTGGGATGGTCTTGTGATTGTTTTTGCATGGTGAATGTTGTGGTTGCTATACTTGATCTTGGTTGTCTTCGTGTGTTTCACCGTATTGTTTGAAGATTGATCATGGGAGTTGTGGTGCATTGTGACTTGATCATTGTATGTCTTCATGTGTGTTCACTCGTATTGTTAGAAGATTGGTTCAAGTTGGATATGCTGGAAGGTTGGTCGCTTAACATTGTGTATGCTTCAAGTCCAAGTTGCTACGGAAGTCACTCTTATTAGGTTATTAGATATGCTTGCATAATACTAATAGAACGCAATTGGTTGAAAGCTGGATGTTCGCATGATTAGTGATCTGGATCGCTAGGATGACTAAGAAGACTTAAATATTTATTTGAGTTGTGATGTATTGTATTATTGCTAGTCATGGTTAGTAGTATTTAGATCTGTTAGTTATAGAATGGCCTGTCATTCTTATATAGTGGTAGTGGTAGTGTCCTTAGGACTTCGATGAAGACTCACTCTCATCCATTGTACAAAACGTTTGCTTGATTAATGTATTTTACCGGGTGCAGGATTCCTCCCCTTTACCCCAAAATCTTACCATCAATATGCTTTAGCTTAGCAGCGACACTACTTAACGTTGAATCAACCTCAACTCTTTTTTGTTGCGCAAGTGATGGTAAACCCTCATGAGACACATTCGTAGCTTGTACACTAGAACCACCTGTCCTCCTCAAAATCGATTTCAAAATAGGAGCATCATCAACAAGATTCGATTTTGGGATGCTTGATGATTTCTTCAACGCATCATGATTATTATTAGACGACGACATAATGAAAAAAAAACACAAATCACAACTAGCGAAACCCTAAGAACCCTAAATAGCGAACAGGAAAAAACTCTAAAAAACCCAAAACCAAATCGTTACCAATCCAAACTAATGCACCGAAACCCTTTAAAAGGATTTAAATACCCATCACTAATCACTAACCGACCCTCATAATAAAAGGAAATCAATCAAATCGTTGAAACCCAAAGAACCCTAAAATAGCGATTAACCAAAAAAAACCCAATAAAAATCGTTGCACTAATCAAAACAAGGCTGGATCCAAATAAAAATAATGTTAGAGACTAAATTAAACTCAGTTAACCGTCAACAACACGATCGTTATAAGGATTTAGGAACAGGATTAAGATTAGAGAACGAATGAGTGATGATTATGGTTTAGATTTTAGAAATCGCCCATAGTAAGAGAGAGTTTTGCACACTTGATAAGAGTAATTGTACCCATTAAATATGAATCAGTTCACAAATTCCACACAACGGTTGGTGGGGGACTCTAAAACCATGGATAGAGCAGCAAGCATAACCTCGCTCCAAAAGTGTGCGTTTAGATGCAGAACCAAGTACCCAACGATCATAAGGTATTAAGAACCCAAACTTCCAAAGTATCCCCATAACAATTGAGACTAACTTACAATCATGTGAAATTTGTGAACTGAATTCATGTTTGATGATCCATGAGTATGGGATGGTTGTGTGCACTTCTATGGTATGGGTTCTTTCCTGGATTGCATGGAAGTTAGGGTGTAACTCCCTATGTTATGTTGAAGAATGCTTGGATATACATGGATTCTTCATGGAAGTTAAAGTGGACTAAAAGAGATAACTTCTGCTTCCCTAAAAACGATTTCTCTCCCCCACTAGGGGCGATTTCCAGCCTCCACCCTCCATAGCAAATCCGGCCAAAATTCTTCCAATCCTATATGTTTTCTTTAATCTTTGCTGGGATTATTGAACTAACAACATAGAATCTGGTTTGTTTGGGTGGAGGGCTGGTTTTCTTTTTGTTATTCTATAAATCGTCCCTATTTACTTAACCCTAAATCCCTATTTTCTGGTTTTGGTGCTATCAACTTTAGGGTTTTGTTAATCGTTTGAATCCCTAAAACACTTAATCGATCTTCATTATTCGTTTAGGGATCAAACAGCCAAGTTTTGGAATCGCTATTGTTTCCTTAATCCCTAAATCGTTTTTAAGGATTATTCAAACCGACATAATTTTTGTTTATATTTAGTTCGGTTTAGGCTTGAGCTTTATTGGTATATTCATCATCTTGGTCTGGTGGTGTGTGTCCCTATAATCTTAATCGCTATTCTGAATTTGTTAGGGTTTAAATCGCCGTGTGGGTTTATTAATCGTACCTTATTGCTGGCCTTATTAAGTTGGTTATATTTTCTATATAAGGTTCGATCTCCTTCATCTATTACGCAAGATTAATCAAGTTTTTGGTTAAGGGTTACAAGCTTTACGATCCCAATTAGGGTTTCGTTTCTGATTTGTATTAGATCTGCTGGTTCTGTTGGCTTGTAGCTTGCTGCTGATCGCGACTTCACTCTTATTATTAATCCCCTATTGATAGGGTTCAGCGTTTGCAAGCTATTGTTGATTCTGATCGATTGGAAGACACCTTTTTTAAGGCTGTTATTATAGCGTGTATTGATTTGGATGTTCAATGTTATGGGTTTACATGAAGAGAGATGAACAATTTTGCTCAACAAATCGAACAAGGCTTCAGCAAAGCACTTTATTAGAACTTGGTTTGATGTTTGGTGGGTTAGTTAGAGAGGTATAGTCGTTTGGTAGTCAAGTGCTGGTTGCTATTTACTAGACTATAAACAGCTGATTATCATACTGTCACAAGGTTTGGTGCTGATTGGTTTTTCTTTGGGTATGGTCTTGTGATTGATTTTTGCATGGTGAATTGGTGTGTTGCTATACTTGATCCTTGGTTGTCTTCGGTGTGTTTCACTTCGTATTGTTTGAAGTTTGATCTGGGAGTTGTGGTGCATTGTGAACTTAATTGATATGTCTTACATGGTTCACTCGATTTGGTTAGAGATTGGTTCAACGTCGATATTGCTGGAACGGTTTGGTCGCTTAACCATGTGCTATGTTCAAGTCCAAGTTGCACGGAAGTCACCTTAATTAGGTTATTGATTATGCTTGCTAAATGATAATAGAAGAACGCAATTGGTTGAAGCTGGATGTCGCAAGATAATGATCTTGGATCGCTAGGATGGACTAAGAAACTTAAATATTTATTGATTGTGATTGTATTGATTTATTGCTAGTCATGTTGTTAGTAGTATTTAATGTCGTAGTTATAAGAATGGCCTTGTCATTCTTATTAGTTTGGTAGTGGTAGTGTCCTTAGGACTTCGATGAGAGACTCACTCTCATCCATTGTACAAAAGTTTGCTTGATTATGTATTTACGGAGGCTTTATTTGTATTTCATATGGATTCTCCCTTACCCAAAAAAAAAGTACAATACTACTCAAGGCAAACACTTGGAGCCTTCTAGTCATTCTTGGTGGTCCACTTTTAACTTTCCATGAAGAAATCCATTATATTCCAAGCTCTTCAACCAACATAGGGAGTATACAACCCTAACTCCATGCGATCCAGAAAGAACCCAACTCATAGAGTACAACCAACCATCCCACACTCATGGATCAATCAAACTTTGAATTCCTTCACAAATTTCAATACAACGGTTTTGGTGAAGGAGCTCTAAAACCGATAGAGCAGCAAGCAAACTCGCTTCCCAAAAGTCGTAGTTTAGATGCCTCGAACTAAAACCAAGTTGAAAAACCAAAGAATAATAGGAAGGGCCTTGACTCCACCAATGGAGACTTCAATCCAAAACTGAACCAAACCAACACTACAACTTGATCCATACCGCATTCAGCTAAAAGTTTTCAAAAAAGATAAAGAATGACATACTATGTATTTCTGACAGTCGTAGACAAACATAGGGCAATACGAACCTTACTTACATCAAATATATCACCATCGATCACATGATCAAGTGTATCAATGCCATGTCCATGAACGATGATAGAAAGGTTTTGAATAAGACCCTTGAACTTAACTTACATCACTAATTCGAGTAGCAGCAGATTCCATGACAAGTTACAGTGAACTTTGATAAAGATCAATCCACTACAAAGCACGAATAGCAAACCAACCCATGGAAAATTCGCAATGAAAAATTCCAAACGATAGGGTTACAAAACCCTAACAAGCAGCAGCAGCACCATCATCTCTCTTAACCCACTGAATCACGAATGACATATAGCACCAAACAAGATGCACACTTATATCCCAAAACCTTAAAACAGGTTACTTGCAAAGAGAAAATAACCAAACCCTTGTCGAGTTTGATAATGTGCAGCATCACCATCAATAATTAAGAATTGAAACCCTATTAAGGTTTCTTTAACCATAACGAACAGCAATCATCACCAAATCCCTCAAGAATATAAAAATAAGCATGTTGGGGACATAATCAAAACTGACAATACCCAAACCCTAAAGGAGAAACGATAATCCTAAAGGAGAATCGTTGGCATGATAAATATTTAGGGTTTGTATCCAATCGATCCAAATAAAAACCTAAAAAAGGTTTTATATGCGTTCAGCACAAAACCAACCAATCGACCCTTAATATGTAATCAGATAAACCGACTAAAGATAAAGAATAAAGGGACGATTATACAAAACGAAACCCTAATAAATAGATCCCATAAAAAACGAAATCGATTTAGGGTTTCCAGCCAATAATCATAAGGAGAAATCCGATAAGATAAAGAAAATAACGTTACCAACCACCCTAATAAGAATATCTAATCCCAAAATCGTATTGCATACCCTTGAATCAAGGATAGAGAGGACGATTTGGTGTAGAATTTGGCCGGAAAAGTCTTTAGGGTGGCGGCCGGAATTCTCCCAAAGGGAGAGAGAATTTTTCCATGTAATGACCTTTACCCTTAGGCAAAGGAATTCAGTTTCGATTCTTATTGTTTCACCCTAATCTTTAGTATTAATAGTGAATCGTTCTTTTTTAGGGTTTGAATCGTTACTGGGATGATTGATTATTATTTTAATCGATCTTGTAATACATGTTCCATATATCACTTTGATGATTTTTCTATGGCGGTGTCCAATACCTAAATCGTTTTAGATTTAGGGTTTCGGGTTTGTGATTAATTGTTATAAGTCTAACAGTCTATTGGGTTTCTTGTGTGGATCGCTCCTATTTATCTAATGTCGGTTCTAATCATATATATAGGGTCGATTTGATTAATCAAAAACTTATCCCTTTTACAAGAACAAATCCCTTTTTTTTAGGGTTTTTTAGGGTTTTGTATTATTCGTTTTTGATTAATTCATTATGAGGATTGGTTTGCTGCTCGTTCCTGAATATCTTTTGTGTTATGCAAGTTGGATTCACCATTCCATTCATTCATGTTAATCGATTTGTTGATCATGGGTTATCTTTTGGTTTGTGAATGTGGGTTATCTGCTGGTTATTCTTGGAAGTGGGTTGAGAGAGTGTTGTGTTATGCTGATGAGAGTTAAGGTTTTCTTGAACCGTAACTTTCTATGTGTTAGGGTTCCTAAACCCTTGTTTAGTGCCTATAGTGTGTTCTTGGGTCATATATCAATGGACCAGCTGCTGTTGTGATTATAGCTTATCATTGGTATGCTATACGATGAGAGTTGGTTGTTTCTTGTGGAGTTAGGGTTTTGTAATCTTCATAACTGATTGGATATGCTTGTTACTGTTGCTGCTACAATGGTGTTTGTGAAGTCAGCGAGGGTTCGTTAACCTATGTTTTTTGCAGGTTTGCTGCATGGGTGTTAGGGTTTTCTATAACCCTATGTGTTTATTACGCTTTATTGCTGCTCTTGGTTTGATGTTTAATGAGTGCTTATTCACATTTGCTGGTTGTAGAGGTTGAATAAAGTGTATGTTGTCGTTAGTACCTTTTGATCCCCTTTTGGCAGAATGTTTCATCTATGGGACTAATGGTACGATAAGTGGAAGTGTTGCATATGATTTGATCCTTGGTACGTGTCCTCATGTGTTTCATTCGTATTTTTTGGAGTATTGGGTCAAATGCTAATATGCTGGAAGGTTGGGTCGCTTAGACCATGGTTATGCTTCAAGTTCGATTTGCTACGGAAATCACTCTTATTAGGTTATTAGATTATGCATTCTGCATGATACTAATAAAGATGCAATTGGTTGAAGCTGGATGTTCGAACTACTTTGACGACTTGAAGATTCAAGGAATTCTCTACTTGGTAGTGCTTCTTTCTTCTTTTTAAGAAGTGGTAGTGTCTTGTTATGTTCATGCAATTTCACCTATGTAACGGGCTTAGATATGGGATTTCACCCATATCCATTGTACTTCAACGTTTCTTTTGTTTTTGGTAAGTTATAAGAATGGTTTGTCATTCTTATATTAGAGTCTGTAAGTGTCCTAAGGGACTGAGATGAAGAATGTCGTTCTGATCCATTGTACTTTAATGTTTTTTGGTGTAATGCAATTTACCGGGGTGAATTAACCTTTTTACCCAAAGAAAAAAGATCTCATCAGGTAAGTGACAATTGCTCTTATAAAGTGTGCAAGCATTAAGGACTATAATCATGTAAAGAGCAAATGCTCTCATCAAGTGAGCAAGCGTTTAGGGACAACGACTTCCATAAAGTAAGGTATAATTGCTTTCAACAAGTGAGCCTTTAGGGACAACGACCCTTATCATGTAAGGGACAAATTTCCCTAATAAATTTAGCCTATAGGGACAACGGATCTCATCATGTAAGTGACAATTGCTCTTATCAAGTGTGCAAGCATTAGGGACAACGGCTATCATCATGTAAAGGGCAATTGCTCTCACCAAGTGAGCAAGTGTTTAGGGACAATGGCTCCCATAAAGTAAGGCACAATTGCTCTACAAGTGAGCCTTCAGGGACAACGACTCTTATCATGTAATTGCCCTCATAAAGTTTTTTTGGGTAAAAGGGTTAATTCACCCCTGTAAAATTCATTACACAAAAAAACGATGAAGTACATAGGATGAGGGTGATATACCTCACCTCAGTCCCATAGGACACTTACAGACTCGAATATAAGAATGACACACCATTCCTATAACTTACAATCAAATGAACCTACCAATAATGACACAAGTACATAAAACTTTACACTACTACTCAAGAAAAGCACATGAGCCTTCTATATGACTATGACGGTCCACCTGAACTTCCATGAAAAATCCACGTAGAAAAATGCAAGCTTTCTTCAACATAAAATCAGTTTGTAGTAACAACCACCACAAACAAATCCACCACAATCACCAAAACAGCATAAAGATAGAATAAATGTACCCAAATTGCATGGCATTGTGTGTATGGGGTTTTGAACAAGAATCCCCACAAAATTAACTTCCATCTTCATCATGTAACTTCCATCTTCATAAAGTTAGCCTTTAGGGACAACGGATCTCATCATGTAACGAGANCTCATCAGATGAGATTTCAGGTCAAAGGAGCAAGAAAAGAACCATGCACATACACATACCAGCTGCTATCAATCACATTAAGCATGTAGCCATAAACAATCTGAATAGAAGCATTAGAACACGATTCTCATAATGCAAAGCAACAGCAGCAAACGAACTAAGGGTAAAACCCTAACCAGCAACCAATATCCATCTTCAGTTGTCATGCAAGAACTAGTCCAGATGAATAGACGCACCAATAATAGGATTATGACCCTAACTTCCATCGACAAACATAACAGGACAGCAAGTGTGTGAAACGATCCATTGGTAATCTAACATAATCGTACTTTGATCAACAGCAGCACCAACAAACATCCTTAAGTTGAACCAATAATAGGGACTAAACCCTAACTTAACCATAAACGATCCACAACATGATACACAATAGCAGTAGGATCAATCAAACCAAATCGATTTGTAGAGGTAAGCAGAAACATATTCAGCATTAAGAAGACCCCCAACCTCCAAATCGAACAATATCAGACTTCATAGTCACTTACCCTCTCTCATTAACCCACGTCCATTAAACTTCATCATAAAAAGAACAAAAGAACCCTAAAAAGGTACCAGCAAGTAATCAAGCCCTAACACAAACCACCTTTGCACAAGAGAAAAACGAAACCCTAATTAAGGGAATCGAATAGAATGAAGAGAATGTGCAGCATATGAACATAATCGACCTTAAATATGTATAATTAATCACAAAACCGACTATGGAGTGAAGATAAATAAGGAGCGATTAAAAACCACCTATGGCGGCTAACAACCCTAACAAAAACGATTTCCCCAAATCTGAAACAAAACCATAGATCCAAGCAACGATTTGAGTTAAACCAATGATAAACATAATGTTTAATCACTAGGATAATCACTTCGATCCAAGAATTAAAGGTAATGGAGCAGATTAGAGGAAAAACGATTAAAAAGATAGAACAACCCTAAATCGTTAAATTCACCAAATCAACCAAAGAACTCAAGATTAACATCACCCAACAGGATTAATCAATGATAAACACGAATGTAAATCACTAAATTAACAAGAGGAATCAGAAAACAAGAGATCAAGAGACGATTTTTTGAAAAAATGATTTAGGGTTGTTAGGGTTGTTTAGCAGCCTTTTTTCACCAGAGAGAATTCATTAAGGGTTTTTACAAGGTCTTAAAGATGGTGTTTGTGTAGAAAGGTTGAGGTAATCTTGTATGGGTGATGTAATGTTAAGTGATGAGTCACTTGATGATGATGATGAGCTTGATTTGGTGGTTTTGTTGAAGCAACAAGGTTTTACACTAATCCTAGTGTGTTTTCTTGATGATTCGGATGAGGTGTTGGACTTAGTCATCTCAATTATTTGGCTAGTTAGAGTTCTGAGATTGAGTGAAGTAATGGTTTTGGTGTGAGTTTTGGATTTGTTCAAAGATGATCAAATTTATAGGAAAGACATGTCATGAAATGAGTGTTTGGATTTGATGTTCCACCATACAAAAATGGAGGTTTGTAATGATTTGGAAGATTACCAAGAGCTTGTCAAATCATTAGAAGTCAATCCAATGGAGTTGGGTTGAGTGAAAGATCATCATAAGCACTCAATGCTATGAGTTCATGGGAGATGTTTTGGTTTGAAATGTTGTAATGGTTTGAAGGATCATTTTTGAGGGTTCCTTGGATTAGTTGGTTTTTGAATTTGAATTTTGGTGGGAAGTGGCTTCCTAATTGTTCTAATGGGTGAAAATGGTTCTAATGTGTTTTATGGAGTGTTAGGAAGGTAGTTTCTCACTAAAGGAAAGGATTTAGTGTTTTATGAATTGTGAAATTTTGAAAAGTAAAACTAATTTTCTGCAGTGCACTGGCGGAACCTTCGGGTTACACAGGCGGAACCCTTTTGAGGGTTCCGTGTGATCCGTTGGGTCAAATACTGGGTTACCCAGAAAATGCACTGGCGGAACCTTTGTGAGGGTTCCGCCAGTTCCGCCAGGCCTCTAAAACGAGGCAGTCCACCGTTTTGACCCGCAAGACGATTTTCAAATTTTTTGAAAACTCTTGAAATTGAAAATATAATGTATATCGGGTTAGGAAATACAAAAAATAGACATCAAAACACTCGTCTTATTGGACTTTGACCGGGGGCTAGCGAATAATTCTATACTTAGTAAGAATAACATAAGCATGAAAATTATATAAGATCACATATCCACATTCATCACAAGTAATGAGACATACAAATAGGTCAAATAAACGTAATAGTGCATAAAAACAAATAACATGAGAGCTTAACAAGAAACACATAGTTTAACGTCTACAACGTTCTAAAAACTAAATAGTGCCAAACGCTCCTTAAGCTTCATCACACAAGCTATCCAACTTCTTCTTCATTTTTCCCATGTACCTTGCCATGCACTTCCACATTCCTTTTGTTTGCTTGAATTCTTCGGACTCATTCGTTATTGTGGGAAGTTGTTGAAGGTAGTCTAAAGGTGATAGCTTTGAATTTGGAAGATTTCCATCTTCACTCATGTCGAATGATGATGATGATGGTGAAGGAGAGCGAGTGCGTTTCCCTTTAACTTTGAACACTCTCTTGTCACTTAGAGGGACGAATGTGTGAGCTACCAAATTGTAGTCGAGTTTAATTCCCCTATTGTTTGGAGGAATGGGAGAGATGGCTCTAAAGAGGCGAGTAAGGAGCATTCCATAAGGGAGAGCGGTTGCTCCTACTAATGGTATGTCGGCCATTCTTTTAGCTAGGTAGTAAGCTAAGTTGAAGGGTTGACCGGTGGAAATGCTATAGAGCATGTAGCTAAGACATGTGTTGACATGGTCTCTATTTCCTATGGAACTTATGACGTTGGCCCTAAGAATTTCTTCCCACTTCTTAAATTTTGGTTTAAGCTCATTAAGCTCCATACCAAAGGGGTCCTAATTCACATCAAAAGAGATATTGCTCTTATAAAGTGTGCCAGCATTAAGCGACATATCATGTAAAGAGCAAATGCTCTATCAAGTGAGCAAGCGTTTAGGGACAACGACTTCCATAAAGTAAGGTTAATTGCTTTTCAACAAGTGATGCCTTTAGGGAAAGACTTATATGTAAGGGACCAATTTCCTAATAAGATTTAGCTATAGGGACAACGGTCTCATCATGTAAGTGAACATTGCTCTTTCAACGTGTGCAAGCATTAGGGGAACGGCTATCATCGATGTAAAGGGAAACTTGCTCTCACCAGTGAGCAGGTGTTAGGGACAAGGCTCCATAAGTAGGCACAATTGCTCTACAGTGAGCCTTCCAGGGAAGCTCTTATCATGTAATTGCCCTCATAAAGTTTTTTTGGTAAAGGGTTAATTCACCCTGTAAAATCTTGCACAAAAAAGTGAAGTACATACGATGAGGGTGACTAATCTCCTCAGTCCATAGGACCTAAGACTCGAATATAAGAAGACACAACATTCCTAATACTTACATCAAATGAACCTACAATATGACACAAGTACATAACACTTTACACTAACTATCAGAAAAGATGAGCCTCTATATGCACTATGACGTCACACCTAACTTCTGAAGAATCACTAGAAAAATCAAGCTTTCTTCAACATAAATCAGTTTGATAGTACAAGCACCACAAACAAATCCACGACAAATCACCAAAAGGCATAAAGATAAATAAATGTAACCAATGCATGGCTTGTGTGTATGCGGGTGTTTGAACAAGATCCCACAAAGTAACTTCACATCTTCCATCATTAATTCCATCTTCATAAGTTAGCTTTAGGGTACAACGGATCTCATCATTACGAGAATGTAACCTAAAAGTTACTCCTCCTTTGGCGATTTTTACACCCTTGCTGCCAAATCGTTTTTCTCCTAAATCCACCCAAATCTTTGTTTATTCAACGTTTTGTTCAATTTAATTGATTAACATTCGTGTTAATCATTATTTGTTCATTATTAGCTGCTAATTCAACGTTTGCATGGTTGATTGGGGATTATTTGGTTAGGGTTTTATCTAATCGTCTTTTGGATTTTTATCCTTACACCTAAATCGTTTCTCTAATCGTTTTAGGGATTCTGATTATAGATTAACGACTTTGCTTATCACAAATCGGTTTTCTTTATCAATCTATTTGATTCAAGTTCGGTATTGGGGGTTTTCCTAAATCGACATTTCTATATAAATAAGGACGATTTTCTGCTTTAATGTGCATAGTTCATTTATTAACGATTCCCAACTTAAAGGGTTTTGTTTTTCTAAGTGGCAGCATAAATTCATTTGGGTGTTTAATCTTACCAATCGTTGAGGTTGGTTAATTTTTGTTTTTGTAGTCCATTAGGGTTCGTTATTGTTGGTCTTGAGGTTTAAGTGGGATGTTTGGAGGAGGAAGTTTGGAATCTGGATTTTTGAATGGTTCATGGCTTTTTAGGCTACGGGTGCTGCTAGGATTAGTACCATGAGGGCAAGGTTCTCCAATAATTATAGTACTAGTCATTTGAAGTCCTTCTTGAAGAATGCAGGTTTGGATGGTAAAACGGTACCTAATGCCTTTGCCATGTGGATCATGTGTATGCTGGTTCGGATGTAAACGGTGCATCTAATCAAGGGGGGAAGGTGGATGTACTCCTATGCCATGTTCAACCTCGGGTGCGTAGTGGTACTGCTGGTGTACATGGGCTAAGGTTAATGGCGGGATCCCATGACTAAGGCATGGTGGTAGATGGTCCAACAATGTTGGATCTGATTGGGTTTCTTTGTGCTCCTAAAGTACTTGGTGATGCTAAGTTCTGGTGGTATAAATGGGAGGCTGGTTTGGGTCCAGATGTAGTTATTCCAATACCATTGTTGATGATTGCTCGAACTTACTATTCATTATATACGGTTTATTTTTCATGGTAATAGGATTGTTTCCTATATGTGCAATTTGTCAAGCATGCTTGGGCAAGGTTCGGTTTTTGAACCATGTGATATTGCGGTGGTTTTCATTTTTCAATATCTCTTCCACTTTGAGGTATGAATAAAGTGCTTTAATGGTGGTCCTTGGTTTATTAGTTAACGCACTTTATTTCCTTACATGTTTGGTGCCTAATATGAAATTGAGAAGGAGAAGATTACTACGGTACCGTTTGGGTACGCTATCATAATATACCTTTCCGTTGTAACTCTAAAACCGGTGTAAGTTTTGATTGCAAAACGTTGCGGATAATAGGTTTGGATGCGGGTATTAATGGTATGTGGGTAGGATCCTTGGAGGAGTTAATTCCATATGCGGGTTTATTGAATTATCGGCTGATCTTGGATTGTTTCTGGAATCAATTGTGAAGTTGAAATTCTTTACCTAAGGTAGGTGTTATAGGAAGGTTTTGATGTTGAGTATGAATGGTGGCCATCTTGGTGGTTCTAAGTGCTTGTTTGTTTCAATCATGATGATGGAATGGGTGTCCTCTAGGCATAGCGGGTTATAAGATCCGTCTAAACAAGATGGTAAGTTCACGCTAAAAGGCTTGGTCATACTATGATAAGGGTAAGAAAGGGACTTGGGTTGCAACTTAGTCTAAACTTTCATACCAAACCCTGTTTCTAAACCGGCTGCCCAATGAAGAGATAAGGTCACATTCTAATAACCGGGGTTTGCTAAGCTACTTAGATGATTCCTAATATCGAGTGGTACATCGCATGAGCTTTTGGAGAGTGGATTTAGGGGGCTGCTATATGTTTAGGTTAACACAACATGGGCCCAGCATGAACCATGTGGATATCAGGCTTCTTTTGGGGGGTGTGCATTCCATGGGGATTAATGGGTGTTAATGGCTTTCATTTGCTAACACGTGGGATGATGGTTGTGGGAGCTTTGGTTCTCAAATGTGGTGCCTGCCTACAAGTGTGACTTCTTATGATTTTGTTTATTCTTGACTCGTTTACTACTATGTGAAGAGTCTATTTGAAGAGAGTTTTTCGTTTGCTGTGAAGATGAGGTGGTTGAGTTATGATGAATGAGATGATGAAAGTCTACGAGAACACGGATTACTTGGATATGTATTCCACGGTTGCGAATGGTTTCTCCGAGATCTCCAGGTGGAAGGAGCGCAGAGAATAGTTATATGTATTATTATTTTTGTTTTTTGCTGTTAATTCTGCTTTTGTTAGATTGTGGGTTGGTCAGTTGCACATGTTGGTTGCATGTTAGTTTAGAATGGGTATGCCATTTTATAGGTATTGTTTAGCTGTACCTAACGGACCTTGTGGGAAGGTTTCCCTTCGTTCATTTTGGTACTTCAAAAGTTTTTTGGATAATGATTAACCAGGGGTGTCAGACCCTTTTTACCCAAAAAAAAGATCTCTCATGTAAGTATTTATGTTTCTATTCTAAAAACTTAGGGCGATTTTCCAGCCCCATCCCCACCCTAGCATCGGTCCATTATTTCCAATATTTCATTTTTCTTTTTAATCTTTCTTGGATTATTGGAATTAACTTCATAGGATCTGGTTGTTAGGGTGGGAGGCTGGTCTTTTCATTGTTAATTTTGTAATCGTCCATTTTTTTTACCCTTAATTCTTAAATCGTTTTCACATTCTTTCCTTTTATATTTCAATTCTGTGGATTCCTGATCTTGTTTCTAAGTGATTACATTGTGTTTATTTAGATCTCTTTGAAATAGTATATTCATTCTCAAAAGGGATTTATTCTGGTGTTTTTAATGCGATTTAGAGGTTATTACTGCCGTTTTTCTTGGGCGATTTAGATCTATTCTAATTGGTTTTAATCTTTAAATTTAACGCCTATGGGTTTTTTCTGATTGGTTCGTTTCCCTTTGTCCATAAGTCGGTTTATATCTTTATAAGGGACGATCTGGGTAATTCAATGTTATTTTATGTTCGAACCCTATATTAGGAGTTATATTAATGATTTTGATACTTTATGGTGTGGTGCTGATGGTGTCATGGTTATATTTTATGTATGCAGTTGGATTCAGCAATCCATAAGTTCGATCTACATGGGAGTTAGGGATTACCTAGTGTATTCCTGGTTGGGTGTTGATCAAGGCAATCATTGATTCCCGTGGGTTGAGAGTGAAGTCCAAGTTCATATTGGTTATGGTTCCATTATCGTACTACAATGATGTTTGATTGGTGGTTAATAATTGATCTATGATTTGTTTACGAAGGGCAATTTGAAGGTTTAGGGTTTAATACCTAGTTTTTATGCTATATCCGGATACTGCTGCTGTTTGTTGCTGTTTGATCGAATTTGACTGGACGTTTAGGGTTAGTGGTAAACCACTGATTTTTAGTTCGATGATTCAAGTTGTGATCATAATTGGCTCAAGTTGCTTCAAGGTACGTGTCATGCTTGATTTATAAGGGATGAGCTGTTTGTGATTAACATGTTTTTGTGCATTGGGTTTTTTCTTACTCTTTGGGACCTGAATTCCCGATTATGATGATCCATGGGTGCGGAAGGATCATGCGTC
>LBNU01033019.1:40960-103449 GCA_014162995.1 Artemisia annua
TTATCCGAAACAGATTCTTCCCTAGTATCGAGGTCCTAACAAAGAGAATCTCCGAATAACTTCCTTATTAGCAGAGGTCATGGATGGAAGAAGCTCGATAAAATCAAATGGCTGAAAGGGCACTATCCGTGTAGAGACAAGACCCATACAGGACGCAAGACATTGTTGCAAATCCTCATGTATAATGTGTGTTTTGATGATTGTAAGTTAGTGATATCTAACACAATCATCAGAAAGAGGGTTAGGTCGAGAGTCTAAGATGAACCAGGAATATTGCCACGATATCAAGAGAACAAATAACATGATGGGCGAAGTTGTGTCAATGAAGTTCTTCTAGAAAGAGGATCATAGTTCTACTTTCATGACGTACGTTTTCTAAGGCTTTAAAGTTCTACTTAAAGTTATCAACCTTTTGTCTAGTGGTTGGGGGACTTAAGGGTTTCCTGTGACGAGAAGTTGCGGAGGCTGGATCCTAGAAAAACACAAAACTTATGTACGACTTTACAGGTGAGTTAATGGTCTATAGCAAACAAGAGACTTGGATCTTGACTCTTTAGAAGCAAATTGTGTGTATGCAAATTTTGTTGAAAAACAAAATAACAAAAACCACTAATGATGTGCCTTCGATGAAGACCGAAAACAATTAGTAGTATCCTTTAGCATTCAAGAGAAAATATGCAATGATGTTGCAATATGTTTCATTTGTATAACAATTGGAAAGATGTTCTATTGGTAAAAATTATTTTTGAGGGACAATGCACTGGTGTGTTTGTAATACAACAAGGGTGAACTCAAAACAAGATGCAAATTTAATAAGAAGACATGAATTGGTTAGCGCAACAGTTTTTCATGAATAAAGTTTAGCTGATGCGGGTTTAGGACCTACAACAGGTTTTACCTCGAGGTCTCAAGAGCCTACAACCCCACCAGCAGGTGTACCTGACCAATGATAATAGGATATGGTAAGTCGGGGGATTGACGTTCTCTCACAGGGATGTGTCGATAGGATAAAACTATCTAATAGGTCTAAAGTGAAGGAAAATTTTTTTGATTTATATTTTAGAGCAAGTAAATCTCGTTTTGTAGGAAGGGCGGAATAGCTAGTCAACTACCAAGTTAACTAACTTATGAAATTAAAAATAAAAATACCATCTAACATTGTGTGTAAAACAATATGAGGAAAATTTCATGTTAATTCATTTCCCTAAATGGGTACATTTTGATCCCTAGAATCCGGGCAGACTTCATATGTAAGGGGATGATTGTTACTCTATGTGGAAGTTAAGTTGGAAGGGTCTTGTTCAAAACCTTCTTATTAACAGATTGTAAGTTGAAGATCGCTTGGATGTTTATTCTTGGATCTTTCATGGAAGTTAAGAAGAAATACCAAAGTGAATTAGAAGGCTCCAGTGTTTCTTGAGTAGTTTTATCATGTTTTATGTACTTGTCATTATTGGTAGGTTCTTTTTATTATAAGTTATAGGAATGGTGTTTCATTCTTATATATCGAGTCTGTAAGTGTCCTAAGGGACTGAGGTGAGGGATATCACCCTCATCCTATGTACTTCAACGTTTTTTGGTGTAATGCATTTTACCGGGGTGAATTAACCCTTTTACCCAAAAAAAGATCTCATCATGTAAGTGACAATTGCTCTTATCAAGAGTGCAAGCAATAGGGACAACAACTATCATAATGTAAAGGGTAATTGCTATCATCAATTGAGCAAGCGTTTAGGGACAAAGTCTCCCATAAAGTAAGGTACAATAGTTCTCAACAAGTGAGCCTTTAGGAACAACGACTCTTATCATGTAAGGGACAAATTGCCCTCATAAAGTTAGCCTTTAGGGACACCAGATCTCATCATCTAAGTGAGAATTGCTCTATCAAGTGTGCAAGCATTAGGGACAACTGCTATCATCATGTAAAGGGCAATTCCTCTCATCAAGTGAGCAAGCGTTTCGCGAAAACGGCTCCCATAAAGTAAGGTACAATTGCTCTCAACAAGTGAGCCTTTAGGGATAATGGCTCTTATCATTTACGAGATAAATTGCCCTCATAAAGTTATCCTTTAGGGACAACGGATCTCATCATGTAAGTGACAATAGCTCTTATCAAGTGTGCAAGCATTAGGGACAACGGCTATAATCATGTAAAGGGCAAATGCTCTCATCAAGTGAGCAAGCGTTTAGGGATAACGACTCCCATATATTAAGGTAAAATTGCTTTCAACAAGTAAGCCTTTAGGGACAACGGCTCATAACATGTAAGGGACAAATTTCCCTCATAAAGTTAGCCTTTAGGGACAACGGATCTCATCAAGTAAGTGACAATTGCTCTTATCAAGTGTGCAAGCATTAGGGACAACGGCTATCATCATGTAAAGAGCAATTGATCTCATAAAGTGAGCAAGGCGTTTAGGGACAACGGCTCCCAAAAAGTAAGGTACAATTGCTCTCAACAAGTGAGCCTTTAGGGACAACGGCTCTTATCATGTAAGGAACAAATTGCCCTCATAAAGTTAGCCTTTAGGAACAACATATCTCATCATGTAAGTGACAATTGCTCTTATCAAGTGTGCAAGCATTAGGGACAATGGCTCCCATATAGTAAGGTACATTTGCTCTCAACAAGTGAGCCTTTAGGGACAAAGGTTCTTATCATGTAAGGAACAAATTGCCCTCATAAAGTTAGCCATTAGGGACAATGGATCTAATCATGTTAGTGACAGTTGCTCTTATCAAGTGTGCAAGCAATAGGGACAACGGCTATCATCATGTAAAGGGCAATTGCTCTCATCAAGTGAGCAAGCATTTAGGGACAACGGCTCCCACAAAGTAAGGTACAACTGCTCTCAACAAGTGAGCCCTTAGGGACAACGGTTCTTATCTTTTTTTTTGGGTAAAAGGGTTAATTCACCCCGGTAAAATATATTATCCAAAAAAACATTGAAGTACAAAGGACGAGGGTGACTCCCTCGCCTCAGTCCCATAGGACACTTACAGACTCAAATATAAGAATGACACAGCATTCTTATAACTTACAATTAAGTGAACCTACCAATAATGATAAAGTACATAAAAAATGACAATACTACGAGCCTTCTAAGTCACTATTGTAGTCCACTTAAACTTCCATGAAGAATCCTCATACCAAGCCTTCTTCACCAAATGCTCTGTTTGTATTATTAACAAGAACAAAACAAACAAAACCTACATGATATTCACACATCATCCAAGCAGCAAGAAATATGAAATCAGTGAGCCCAATTGTTGGAAAACGTATCAACTATCATAGGTTTTAATGAACCCTAACTTCCAATGTATCTTCATGTCATGCAACCCTTTTTCAAAACAGCAAAGTAATTCCATAACACCATGAAAGGGTCACCATGCAACAACAAGGGTTGTTAAACCCTTGACTTTCACTTCCAAAACATGCTACAACTCGATCCAATACCTCATCAACAAAAAGTTTCAACGTGTTGAAACTCAAGCAAAGAATGAAAACCAACGTATCTTGATCGGTCATAGACGACAATAGGGTATTCAATCCCTAACTTTCACCAATGATCACAAACGTTTTTTGAATAAGAAACGAATAAAACTTAACTTCCAATTAGCGAAACGCAGCAGCACTTGAACTCTCTCAAAACCCACTTGACCACGATGACATATAGCAGCAACAAAGATGCACCCACAATCACACAAGATATGTAGCATCAAACCAGATGCACGCATAAAATCCAAAACCCTAAGACGGGTTACTTGCCACCGTAAACTACCAGCATGATGCCGCGTACAAAATAACCAAAACCTAATCGGTTTCAATAAGACAAGTAAAGCAGCAGCACCACCCAATCCACAAGTCGACAATAATAAGATTAGATTGATTTGATAGTCCTACAATCGGTTGATATATAGGAATACACAAACCGACCTAAACAATAAGGGTTAAAATATCGACCAGACCCAATCACGACCAAAGAACCCTACAAAACGATCGGCCAAGCAATAATTCGTTAAGGAAAAACCTCAAACGATGGACCACGAATATGCAGTAATCGTATAGGGTTATAAAGAACCAATAAAAAACGAAACCCTAATGAATAAGACGATTCAAAAACCGACTTAAAAAACGATTAGGGTTAAGTTAAAGGCAGCGATTCCCTCCTCCTCTTAGATGTAACACATCCCTAAGATCGATTGCATACAAACTAAACGAATCAGAGATTGTTTAGATGTAGAGAGGCGGTTTTAGAGGTGGTTTTAGGCTGGAAAAAGGATAAAGAGGAGGCGGCTGGGGGAGGCCAGAAATCGCCCCTAGTGAGAGAGAACTTTAGGGTTTATTTTTGTTTCAACGGTTCTTATCATGTAAGGGACAAATTGCCCTCATAAAGTTAGCCTTTAGGGACAACGGATCTCATTATGTAAGCGACTATTGCTCTTATCAAGTGTGCAAGCATTAAGGACAACGGCTATCATCATGTAAAAGA
Source organism: Artemisia annua (assembly GCA_014162995.1). Lineage (NCBI taxonomy): Eukaryota > Viridiplantae > Streptophyta > Magnoliopsida > Asterales > Asteraceae > Artemisia > Artemisia annua. The sequence goes on from LBNU01033019.1 coordinate 45,454, forward strand.
GCAATTGCTCTCATCAAGTGAGCAAGCGTTTAGGAACAACGGCTCCCATATAGTAAAGTACAATTGCTCTCAACAAGTGTGCCTTTAAGGACAACGGCTCTAATCAAGTAAGGGACAAATTGCCCTCATAAAGTTAGCCTTTAGGGACAACGGATCTCATCTTGTCAGTGACAATTGCTGTTATCAAGTGTGCAAGCATTAGGGACAATGGCTATCATCATGTAAACGGCAATTGCTCTCATCAAGTGAGCAAGCATTTTGGGACAACGGCTCCCATAAAGTAAGGTACAATTGCTCTCAACAAGTGAGCCTTTAGGGACAATGGCTCTTATCATATAAGGGACAAATTGCCCTCATAAAGTTAGCCTTTAGGGACAACGGATCTCATCATGTAAGTGACTATTGCTCTTATCAAGTGTGCAAGCATTAGGGACAACGGCTATCATCTTGTAAAGGGCAATTGCTCTCATCAAGTGAGCAAGCGTTTAGCGAAAATGGCTCCCATAAAGTAAGGTACAATTGCTCTTAACAAGTGAGCCTTTGGGGACAATGGCTCTTATCATTTACGGGATAAATTGCCCTCATAAAGTTATCCTTTAGGGACAACGGATCACATCATGTAAGTGACAATTACTCTTATCAAGTGTGCAAGCATTAGGGACAACGGCTATAATCATGTAAAGGGCAAATGTTCTCATCAAGTGAGCAAGCGTTTAGGGACAACAACTCCCACAAAGTAAGGTACAATTGCTCTCAACTAGTGAGCCTTTAGGGACAACGGCTCTTATCTTGTAAGGGACAAATTGCCTTCATAAAGTTTGCCTTTAGGGACAACGGATCTCATCATGTAAGTGACAATTGCTCTTATCAAGTGTGCAAGCATTAGGGACAACGACTATCATCATGTAATGGGCAATTGCTCTAATCAAGTGAGCAAGCGTTTAGGGACAAAAGCTCCCATAAAGTAAGGTATTATTGCTCTCAATAAGTGAGCCTTTAGGGACAACGGCTCTTATCATGTAAGGGACAAATTTCCCTCATAAAGTTAGCCTTTAGGAACAACGGATCTCATCATGTAAGTGACAAGTGCTCTTATCAAGTGTGAAAGCATTAGGGACAACGGTTCTCATCAAGCAAAGGGCAATTGCTCTCATCAAGTGAGCAAGCGTATAGGTACAACGGCTCCCATATAGTAAAGTACAATTGCTCTCAACATGTGTGCCCTTAAGGACAGCGGCTCTTATCATGTAAGGGACAAATTGCCCTCATAAAGTTAGCCTTTAGAGACAACGGATATCATCATCTAAGTGACAATTGCTCTTATCTAGTGTGCAAGCATTAGGGACAACGGCCATCATCATGTAAAGGGCAATTGCGCTCATCAAGTGAGCAAGCGTTTAAGGACAACGGCTCCCACAAAGTAAGGTACAATTGCTCTTAACAAGTGAGCCTTTGGGGACAATGGCTCTTATCATTTACGGGATAAATTGCCCTCATAAAGTTATCCTTTAGGGACAACGGATCACATCATGTAAGTGACAATTACTCTTATCAAGTGTGCAAGCATTAGGGACAACGGCTATAATCATGTAAAGGGCAAATGTTCTCATCAAGTGAGCAAGCGTTTAGGGACAACAACTCCCACAAAGTAAGGTACAATTGCTCTCAACTAGTGAGCCTTTAGGGACAACGGCTCTTATCTTGTAAGGGACAAATTGCCTTCATAAAGTTTGCCTTTAGGGACAACGGATCTCATCATGTAAGTGACAATTGCTCTTATCAAGTGTGCAAGCATTAGGGACAACGACTATCATCATGTAATGGGCAATTGCTCTAATCAAGTGAGCAAGCGTTTAGGGACAAAAGCTCCCATAAAGTAAGGTATTATTGCTCTCAATAAGTGAGCCTTTAGGGACAACGGCTCTTATCATGTAAGGGACAAATTTCCCTCATAAAGTTAGCCTTTAGGAACAACGGATCTCATCATGTAAGTGACAAGTGCTCTTATCAAGTGTGAAAGCATTAGGGACAACGGTTCTCATCAAGCAAAGGGCAATTGCTCTCATCAAGTGAGCAAGCGTATAGGTACAACGGCTCCCATATAGTAAAGTACAATTGCTCTCAACATGTGTGCCCTTAAGGACAGCGGCTCTTATCATGTAAGGGACAAATTGCCCTCATAAAGTTAGCCTTTAGAGACAACGGATATCATCATCTAAGTGACAATTGCTCTTATCTAGTGTGCAAGCATTAGGGACAACGGCCATCATCATGTAAAGGGCAATTGCGCTCATCAAGTGAGCAAGCGTTTAAGGACAACGGCTCCCACAAAGTAAGGTACAATTGCTCTTAACAAGTGAGCCCTTAGGGACAACGGCTCTTATCATGGAAGGGACAAATTGCCCTCATAAAGTTTTTTTTTTGGGTAAAAGGGTCAACACCCTGGCAAAATACATTACTCCAAAAAACGTTGAGGTACAATATGACGAGGGTGATTTCCCTCGCCCCCAGTCCCTTAGGACACTTACAAGACACCTATCTAAGAATGACAAACGATTCTTAAAACTAACCTACACAACATGTGCAACTAACCAAACAAACATGCCAAACAAAAGCAACTACTAACAACAACAACAACAAAACTGTCTAAATCGTCCTCTCTCCCTTGAGGAGATTTCTGGCCGCCACCCTCCCTTATCATCCGGCCATCAAAACTGTCTAAATCGTCCTCTCTATCTCTTTTTCAGGGGATATGCAATACGATTTAGGCGTTTATATTCATTGGAGGGTGGTTGGTATCCATTAATTCCTATTTATCTAATCGGATCTCTCCTATTCTGTTTTTCCGAAACCCTAAAATTCTTCATTCATTATTAGTATCGGTTGTTAGGGTCTTTGGATCGTTGGGGTTTATGTGATCGCTCCTATTATTCTTTTAATTGATGTCGGTGTCTTATGATACTATATACCTTGGAGCGATTGTGTTGCGCTGCATAACCCTAACCGATCACTTTTGTAATCGGTTTAGGGTTTTCTTTGTTTATCGATCGTCTATATTTACATGGTTACATTTATACGATCTTTTACTCTTGCTTATTTGTACATATATCAGATTGGTTATCATTGTTTGGAGCTTTTTAGGGTTTCGATTCTTTGCTGGTATATGGATTAGCGTGGCATGTTCATGTCGCGTTCTATTGGGTGGTGATGAGCTTATTGAATAATGGAACCCTAACTTAGGGTTTCATATACTCGTGATTGCTGTATGGTGGCTACGGATCTGGTTGTTTCAAGGATTGTCAACCTATGCAAGGGGTTGTTTGTATTCGTCTTGTGTTTCCTGGATGTTTATGTCATGTACGTGGGTTGAGGGAGATGTAAGATAATTGTTGATATGGTTCTATTCAGCTAGTTTGTTACTACATGTTTATGGTGATGGTAACTAGCTGGGTATGTGTACATGCATGGTTCCTGGTCTGGGTAAAAGGGTTTCACCCTGGTAAAATATATTAATCACACAAAACGTTTTAAGTACAATGGAATGTGGCGGAAGTACCACATTAACCTCAAGCTAAGCTTGAACAACCACTACACACAAATCGGTTGTGCTAAAGACAGGCCAATAGCACAACAAATCTAGCTAGACATTAGAATCAACTAACTAGGAATAAAACCAAGAAGAATCATGAATCCCATGACTATCCATCTTCCAACCAGCAATAGCAAAGAACCATCTTGAAAAGCGCCCTCTTGAAAAGCACCATCTTGAAAACCAAGAATCCGAAGTCCATAAATTGCACCATCTTGAAAAGCACCAAATCTTTGCAGCAACAAATGACCAAAAGAACATCAAAACATATTCGTTACATACTATTCTCATCACTTCCAGGTGAATTAACTCCTGTGAGAGGTAAATCATAGAAAATAATGGATTTGATGTCTCTTTACCAATAGCCATCACTACTGGAGTAGCCAAATGTTTAAGTTCGAAAACTATGGTACAATTGATAACCATCTGATTTATTAGCAAATCAGAAACTACAAACGGATTTGAGTTGTCTTTACCTGTAGCCGTTTGCTCAGGACTAGCTAAATGTTTAGGTTCAAAAACCATGGTACACTTGATAACCATCTGATTTATTAGCAAACCAGAAACTATAAACGGATTTGAGATGTCTTTACCTGTAGCCGTTTGCTCAGGACTAGCCAGTTCTTTAGGTGAAATAACCACCCTTGGTGAACTGATTACCAAATACGGACCCAAATTTGGAAGCGAAATCATGAATGAATAAGAGATGGGGGCAACTTCCACACGCGCAAAGCACTAAGCACATTTACTTTCCTTTTGAATCTACATGTAATAAGCTTCAAACGCACCGTTGATTTAATAACATCAATCAATTGACTTTCAGAACGACGTTGCTGCTTGAAAATTCTGTTGTTTCTCTCTTGCCATATGAAATAAGAAGTAGCCGCAAACAAAAGCTTAGAAACAACACTCCGAATAGACCGAGATGTAGACATAGGAACCAAATGCTGTACCACATCCTCTAAAGAAGATGGAATATCGGTGAGACCAGCAAACACCTTCAACGAGCCCCAAACCTGAAAAGAAAACAGACACTCAAACAATGATTGGAGGAATAAATCCCTCTCTTTTGCTGGTCGACTTCAGCTTCTTCAATCAGTTCTATCTTCCATGCACATCTATTGGGCTTCGGTTTTTATTCTTCCTGCTCGTATTGTGTCCGATTTAGAGCAGCTTATGCGGGGATTTCTTTGGAAAGGTTATTCTAAAGTTGCATGGGAGGTTGTTTGCTTACCTAAAGAAGAGGGTGGGCTTGGTATTCGTAGGCTTGAATCATTTAATACGGCCCTTATTGCTGCTCATATTTGGCGTTTATTTAATTCTATGGATTCTTTGTGGGTTAAATGGATTCATACATACAGGTTGCGTGGTCGTAATTTCTGGGATGTTCCGTGCCGTGGTAATATGTCATGGAGTTGGCGGAAGATCCTTCAGGTTAGACCTCTTATCAGGCAATTCTTTTGGTATAATATTGGAAATGGTTTGAAGGCCTCAGCTTGGTTTGATAAGTGGTGTTCGGTTGGTCCACTTTCTCATATTGTGTCCTCGAGGGATATTCATCGGGCTGGTTTTACTTCTAATTCATTGGTTCGGGACATTATTTTAGAGGATAATTGGGCGTGGCCAAATATGTGGGGAACTAAGTACACTATGCTTACATCTATGTGAATTGAAATCACTTTTGATGATCCATGAGTGAGGAAGGTGTCGTGGCATTGTAACTTGATCATTGGTTCTTCATGTGTTTCACTCAGATTGGTTGGAAGATTGGTTCAAGTTCGGATATGCTAGAAGGTTGGGTCGCTTAGACCATTGTTTATGCTTCAAGTTCAATTTGCTATGGAAGTCACTCTTATTAGGTTATTAGATTATGCTTGCATAATACTAATAGAAGACGCAATTGGTTGAAGCTGGATGTTCGCATGTTTATGATCTGGATCGCTAGGAGGACTAAGAAGACTTAAATGTTTATTTGAGTTGTGATGTATTGTATTTATTGCTAGTCATGGTTAGTAGTATTTAGATCTGTTAGTTATAAGAATGGCCTGTCATTCCTATATAGTGGTAGTGGTAGTGTCCTTAGGGACTTCGATGAGAGACTCACTCTCATCCATTGTACTGAAACGTTTCTTGATTAATGTATTTTACCGGGTGCAGGATTACTCCCCTTTACCCAAAAAAAAAACAAAAGCAACTACTATATGAACAAAAAACTACAACGACTATAAGATTACAAATAAAATTAAGTTCTTGAATCATCACACGTCGTCGTAGAAGTCCATAACCTTCAATGATGCAGCATTGGATCATCAATATAGAAATCAGTACTTGATATAGATAAAACCAATGTACTCACCAACCAACCAACAAGACCCCACCAACAACAAGTCAAAGCATACGCAATATGAACCAAACTTGAGGATTAAGTGGACTTGTACATACAATAGGGTCCAAACCTAACATACATCAAAAGAAAGCAGCTACGATCCCATGCATAAAATAGAACCATAATATGAAGATCGAACCACCCATAAACGATCCATAGAAAAAAGAATTACTATTGATCGAGTCAAGGATTTTTGAATAAGATACCCAAGAAACTTAACTTACATATACCAATCTTCAAATCACCATAGTAGTCCAAAACTTCCAGCGTCGTCCAAATATACAATATCATGGTCTTCAAATTGAAAATACAGTTCACAAGTTTCACACGACGGTTGGTGAGGGACTCTAAAACCACTGATAGAGCAGCAAGCTCAAAACTCACTCCAAAGGTGTATGTTGAGATGCAAAACTGAACACCAATAAGAAAAACCAACAAATATGTATAAACCCAACGCACATCCACAATAGCAGCTCCTAACCATCAGTAACCACTCGTAGAAGTGGCTCAACATGAGTACCAAGCTTAGATCATAAATCCCATACAAGTCACGAATTGCAGCAGCAATGAGCCAACTGCCCAATAAACAAAATCGAGGACTTTTAAGGGACTCCAATAGGGACGATACCCTAACTTCCAGTAGAATCGATCACACATTCCACACCAAACTCGACGGCAGATCTGTGACAAGGTACAATTGCTAGGGTTTTAGAGACCAACCGTAGCTTAGTAATACGTATCAGCAGCAGCACCAATTCACAATCCCACCAATCAAACCAATAATAGGGTTTAAACCCTAACGAGCCAACAAACGGATCCACAACAACCCCAGCAGCAACACGCAACAAAACATCTACCCAAGTAGAACTTTACACTCTCCGAAACCCACAAAATACTCACAACCATCATTAAAAGAACTTCCAGCCCTTCATCAATACCCAACGAGGGTATACTTCCATTAACACACACAACTCGAAGAGAGTTATACTTCCAATCGAACAAATAAAACCTTAAAAAAGGTTTATAAGCATTCAGCATCACCATCAAGCAGATCGTGGAATGATAATCCCATAAGCACCAATTGATCAGATCCAATACACAAAACCCTAAAAAATACGATTACAAGATAGTAATCGTTTTAGGGTTAAATACCTTCAACGATTAAATATAAGCAATAATAAATCGTATAAGGTATATAAAGAGATCAATAAACCTAATCCCTATGAAAATCGATAAAAGAACCGACTTAGAGACAGAATAATGCGATTAGAGTTTATTGAAGAATAGGCAGCGATTTTGATAAATAGATAGGAATTTAAGCCGACTTCCACCCCTAACAACCCAGATCTAATGTTAAAACAATAATCCAATGAAGAATTAAAAGAAAAAACGTTCAAGATAGGCAGAATAATGGACGGAATTTGTTAGGGGGGAGAGGCCAGAAATCGCCCCTTAGGGAAAGAGAATTAGGGTTTTTTACCTTCTTAAATTTAGCCTTTAGGAACAAAAGTAAGGTACAATTGCCCTCATAAAGTTAGCCTTTAGGGACAACGGATCTCATCATGTAAGTGAGAATTGCTCTTATCAAGTGTGCAAGCAATAGGGACAACGGCTATCATCATGTAAAGGGCAATTGCTTCCATCAAGTAAGCAAGTGTTTAGGGACAATAACTCTCATAAAGTAAGGTACAATTGCTCTCAACCAGTAAGCCTTTAGGGACAACGGCTCTTATCATGTAAGGGACAAATTACACATAAAAATTTAGCCTTAAGAGACAACGGATCTCATCATCTAAGTGACAATTGCTCTTATCAAGTGTGCAAGCATTAGGGACAACGGCTATCATCATGTAAAGGGCAATAGCTCTCATCAATTGAGCAAGCGTTTAGGGACAACGGCTCCCACAAAGTAAGGTACAATTGCTCTCAACAAGTAAGCCCTCAGGGACAACGGCTCTTATCATGTAAGGGACAAATTGCCCACATAAAGTTTGCATATAGGGACAACGGATCTAGTCATGTAAATGACAATTGCTCTTATCAAGTGGGCAAGAATTAGGCACAACGGCCATCATCATGTAAAGGGCTATTGCTCTCATCAAGTAAGCAAGCATTTTGGGACAACGGCTCCAATATAGTAAGGTAAAATTGCTCTCAAGAAGTGTGCCTTTAGGGACAACGGCTCTTATCATGTAAGGGACAAATTGCCCTCATAAATTTAACCTTTTGGGACAACGGATCTCATCATGTAAGTGACAATAGATCTTATCATGTGTGCAAGCATTAGGGACAACGGCTATCATCATGTAAAGGGAAATTACTCTCAACAAGTGAGCAAGCATTTAGGGACGATGGCTCCAATAAAGTAAGGTACAATTGCTCTCAACATTTGAGCCTTTAGGGACAACGGCTCTTATCATGTAAGGGACAAATTGCCCTCATAAAGTTAGCCTTTAGAGACAACGGATCTCATCATCTAAGTGACAATTGCTCTTATCAAGTGTGCTAGCATTAGGGACAACGGCTATCATCATGTAAAGGGCAAATGCTCTCATCAAGTGAGCAAGCGTTTAGGGACAACAGCTCCCACAAAGTAAGGTACAATTGCTTTCAACAAGTGAGCCCTTAGGGACAACGGCTTATCATGGAAGGGACAAATTGCCCTCATAAAGTTAGCCTATAGGGACAACAGATCTCATCAAGTAAGTGACAATTCCTCTTATCAAGTGTGCAAGCATTTTGGTAAAAGGGATGTTTCACCCTGGTAAAATATATTACGCCAAAAAAATTGAAGTACAAAGGATGATGGTGTATCCATCATCTCAGTCCCATAGGACACTTACATGCAAAACAACTAACCAAACCAACTATATAAGAATGATAGGCCATTCTCATAACAAACACAGTAAAACAAAACTACCTATGACTGCCCTTAGGGCGACTATAAAAACCATAAGCAGGAAAATTATAATCATAGCCATCATAGGACTTCAAATCATCCAAATAACCAGCTCCCGGCATGACCTCAGGTATACACACTTCATCATCTGACAAACCAGCTAATGACATGGATGAACTTCCCTTCCATGTAGAGACATTGTGGATCTTAGAGTATTGATCCCACAAACTTCCATCACCACTTTTCGCAGGTACGACACTAGTAGAGACTTCACATATGGTATCCTTGTTGTCACTATCATGTGGTACCTCCACCACCACCTTGCTCAGACCAACATCACCCTTTGACACACCAGAAGCAACACCAACAGAATCATCCTTTGAAGGCTGATCCAAAGGAGCAACCTCAAACATGCATAAGAACATTATGGGCGATTTTCTCCCTAACCTATCCTAATCGATCCTCATCAATTCTGCTCTAAATCATTCGATTCTTGTACTGATTTGACTCATCCTAGTAATCAAACATTGTGTTTATCATTGGGATACTCAATTGCTACAAGTTTTTTAAAATTTAGATCGTTTTTTGTTAATCGCTGTTAGGGTTTGTTAGGGATTAAATCGCCACTCTCGTTTCCAATCTCTCATGATTTAATTTGTTCCTCTTCATCCTATATCTATTGTTAACGATCATAATTCTCTATCTATTGCTGCATATGATTTTAGGATTTGGTGGAATTACTCTTAAGAGTTTGGAGTCGATTTTTTTATTATCCCTAAATCGTTTTTTGGATTTTATCCCTAAATCGTTTTTAGGGAGATTTTTCTGAACCGACCTACATAATTCCTATATATATTCGGTTCTTTATCTCAATCCTTCATTGCCATATCTTTTATCTCTTGGATTTGGCTGGGTTTGAAGCTTAACGATTTACTTAACCTTTTTTAGGGTTTTGTTCTTATCTATCTGTTGGGAATTTGGCCTGTGCGTTATTGCTCTATCTTTATGTTCATGTTAGGGTGCTGAACGATTATAAAACCTTTTGGTTTTTACTCATTGGTTTGGTGCTTTTTGCTGGAAGTTATCTGCTGGTATGACTTTTGGGTTGTTCATGTGTAAGTTCCATTAGGATGTTTATGGTTATGGACGTGGGTTATGGGAGAGTGAATATATTATTGGATGTTAGGGTTTTGAAAACCCTATGCTAAACCCTATGCTACGACATGGTTATTGTAGTTGGTGAAGTTTTGTCAAATCTATTCGAACTATCATGGACATGTCTGCTGATTTACTTGGGTTTTTGGTTCGTATTTGCTGGTAGTTTTCTTGTGTTAGTCTATGGCAAATTTGTTACCATCGTATTGCACTCTCATCTTTGGTTGCATTGGGCAGCTTATTGGTACTAACAATTTTGTCATAGTGTTGGGGGTGTTTTCATGTGCTCTATTCGTTTTGGTTTGAAGATTTGTTTGGTGCACATTCGATTTACTGGTTGGGGTTAATCACCCTTGTTTCGTTGCATGGTGTCCTTTTTCATGGTGGTATTGATGTTAATTGGCTGTTTTGAAAGGGATCATGGAATGGATGTTGCATGCTTGTTACTTGGTTGTATGGTGTTTGATGGTTCATGGCAGTTTGAATCCATCCATGGTTGCTATTATTGGTGGATCAGCAAATGCTATGTGTTTCACTCCTTTGTGTGATCATGGGAGGTGTGGTGCATTGTGACTTGATCATTGTATGTCTTCATGTGTGTTCACTCGTATTTGTTAGAAGATTGGTTCAAGTTTGGATATGCTGGAAGGTTGGGTCGCTTAGACCATTGTTTATGCTTCAAGTTCAATTTGCTACGGAAGTCACCCTTATTAGGTTATTAGATTATGCTTGCATAATACTAATAGAAGACGCAATTGGTTGAAGCTGGATGTTCGCATGTTTATGATCTGGATCGCTAGGATGACTAAGAAGACTTAAATGTTTATTTGAGTTGTGATGTATTGTACTTTTATTGCTAGTCATGGTTAGTAGTGTTTAGATCTGTTAGTTATAAGAATGGCCTGTCATTCTTATATAGTGGTAGTGGTAGTGTCCTTAGGGACTTCGATGAGAGACTCACTCTCATCCATTGTACTGTAACGTTTTCTTGATTAATGTATTTTACCGGGTGCAGAATTACTCCCCTTTACCCAAAAAAAAGGAGCAACCTCCAAATTACGTTTAGTAACATTGGCATTCTTCTTTGTAGTAGGTTTAGAAACATGTTGGTATTCAAAGTTAGACTTTGGTTTGAAATACCGAAGCCGTTGATTACCTTTAGTAACCTTGTTTCCAACCTTATCCAAGTGAACATCCCGATCAGCACCAACAGCTTTAAAATCCAAATCTGAACTCCTTGTAGCCGGTGTTCTCCTAAGAGGGCAATGAACGTCCTCGTGGTTAAACACATTACATTTAGAACACCGATATGGCCACCATTCATACTCGACTTCAAGAACATCCATATAATGACCCTTGCCCTTAGGCAACGGTATAGCAACCTCAATTGATTCCAAAACAGCCCTCTCAGCAGATAACTCAATTAGAACCCGTGCATAAGAATAACGACCCCAAGGATTACTACACATAGCCCTAGTACCTGCATCCAGACGTATAATACGACCAAGTTGTTGTGCAATCAAACTAATACCGACTTCCGAATACGTAATAGCAGGTACATTATGAATAAGAACCCACACCGGTACCTTTGTAATGTTCTCCCTCTCCAACCTCGTATTAGGAACCCAAACCTTCAAGAAAAGTGGGTTCGATTTGATAAACCAAGGACCATATCAAGCACCTTATTCATACCCTCTTGAGTCTTGAAGTTAAAAAGGAAGAAATCATTACGCAACATTACATACTCGAAGCCAAACTTACTCCATGCGTGTCTAACATAATCTTCAACAATAGGAAAAGCTAAACGTTGCCCAAGGAAATAACCGCATAACGTATTATCAAATTTAGAACTCATATCGTCAACAACGGCTAAGGGTAACAACTTTAGCACCACCAACATTACACCCATCAGCTAGCCTTGCACCATCTTCCTTCGACATACCAACAATTGCAGCCCCCAACGAATCAAATTCCATAACCTTAGTAGACTTAGGAACATCAGATTGAGTACTAACTAAACTTACCCCTTGTTGTAAAGCATTATTCGATTCAGAAACAACGGGAACATGATCATTAGGAAGAGCGTAGCTACCCGTTTTTCCACCCAAACCTGCACTTTTCAAGATAGACTTCAACGGCTTACTTTCATTAGTAATAACCTTGCCATAAATATTACTAACCCGAGCAGCCAACCCCGTAGCCTTAACCGGCTTCTTACCATTCAAAAATCCAGATTCCATGACTTCTCCTCCAAACAACCCACGTTAACATTCAAGGACTTTCAATAACGAAACCCTAATGGGTACTTGCAAACAAAAAATCGACCAAACCCAAGAGTTTGGTTAAGAATTAAGCACTGAGAAAATTTATGCGCACTAAAATAACAAAACCCTTAATTGGGAACCGTTGATAATGAAAAACCCAATGCACATAAAAGAGAATCGACCTTATATAAATAAAAGTCGATTAGGGATAAACCAAACCGACTTGAATTAAAGGAATGATAAGGAACGATTTGGGATAGCCTAGTCGGTTTAAACCTTACAAATCGAATCCCTAAAACCGACCAGCAGAATTAAAGAAATGATTTGGATGTAAGGGATAAAACCAAGAACGATTTAATAAACCCTAAAAGATAATCACCTAAAAACAGCAAACGAAGTGAATTAAGCAGCAATAATGAACAAGATAATGAATAACACGAATGCTAATCAATTAAATTGAACAAATCGTTGAATAAAACACAAGGGGTTTAGAAAAATCGCCAGAGGAGGAGGAACTTTTAGGGTTTTTTTAATTTTTTTTTATTATTTTATTTTATTTTATTTTTTTTTTTTGTCGTCACCCTTTATAGTAAAGTAATATTGCTCTAAACAAGTGTGCCTTTAGGGACAACAGCTCTTATCATGTAATGGACAAATTGCCCTTATAAAGTTAGCCTTTAGGGACAACGGATCTCATCATATAAGTGACAATTTCTCTTATCAAGTGTGCAAGCATTAGGGAAAATGGCTATCATCATGTAAAGGGCAATTGCTCTCATCAAGTGAGCAAGCGTATAGGTACAACGGCTCCCATATAAGTAACAATTGCTCTTATGATGTAAGGGACTAATTGCCCTCATAAAGTTAGCCTTTAGAGACAACAGATCTCATCATCTAAGTAACAATTGCTCTTATCAAGTGTGCAAGCATTAGGGACAACGGCTATCATCATGTAAATGGCAATTGCGCTCATCAAGTGAGCAAGCGTTTAAGGACCACGGCTCCCACAAAGTAAGGTACAATTGCTCTCAACAATTGAGCCCTTAGGGACAACGGCTCCTATCATGGAAGGGACATTGCCCTCATAAAGTTAGCCTTTAGGGACAACGGATCTCATCATGTAAGTGAGAATTGCTCTTATCAAGTGTGCAAGCATTAGGGACAACGGCTATCATCATGTAAATGGCAATTGCTTCCATCAAGTGAGCAAGTGTTTAGGGACAATGGCTCCCATAAAGTAAGGTACAATTGCTCTCAACCAGTGAGCCTTTAGGGACAACGGCTCTTATCATGTAAGGGACAAATTGCCCTCATAATGTTTGCATTTAGGGACAACGGATCTCGTCATGTAAGTGATAATTGCTCTTATCAAGTNTCATCATGTAAGTGAGAATTGCTCTTATCAAGTGTGCAAGCATTAGGGACAACGGCTATCATCATGTAAATGGCAATTGCTTCCATCAAGTGAGCAAGTGTTTAGGGACAATGGCTCCCATAAAGTAAGGTACAATTGCTCTCAACCAGTGAGCCTTTAGGGACAACGGCTCTTATCATGTAAGGGACAAATTGCCCTCATAATGTTTGCATTTAGGGACAACGGATCTCGTCATGTAAGTGATAATTGCTCTTATCAAGTGTGCAAGCATTAGGCACAACGGCCATCATCATGTAAAGGGCTATTGCTCTCATCAAGTGAGCAAGCATTTTTTTTGGGTAAAAGGGTTAATTCACCCCGGTAAAATATATTATCCAAAAAAACATTGAAGTACAAAGGACGAGGCTGACTCCCTCGACTCAGTCCCTTAGGACACTTACAGACTCTCATATAAGAATGACACGCCATTCTTATAGCTTACACAAATGAACCAACCAATAATAACGAAAGTAAATAAAACATTACAAAACTACTCAAAAAATATTCTTGAGCCTTCAAAGTCACTATGGCGGTCCACTTACTTCCATGAATAACACTTCAACTTGCCCATTTAAGTATCCTACCTACGACGGGTATTCAAGCGAATATCAAATTGATCACAAATTGCTTGCAGTTTATCAGGTAGGACCACCTGATCATCATATCCGTCGTAGTAATCTTCCATATCATTCAAAAAACCTACACCCTCCATCTCCAAAACTTCATCAACTTCATCGTCCGAGTCTTCCAAAACTGATACTGAAGATTTATTATTACTTGTAGAAGCATTGAAGTGCTCCCACAAACTTCCACTCGCACTTGGATCATCAACCGAACTTGCAATATCATTAGGGCTGCTGGAAAGCTCTTTATTAGGTTGCAAATCAGAGCCTTTCTCAACACCCTCCACGTTGGAGACATTTGGAGCTAGATCAAGAACCTTCTCAGCTTCCCATAAATTCTCCATATTACGTTTGAACTCATCAACATTAATGTTATCTTTAAAATAGCCAAACTCGTTAACAGATTGAGATAAATCATCATTATTACCCAAAGGAGGAGCAGAATTTGGGTGTTCATTAGGCTTGTCCTCCTTAGTAACCTGAGCAGAATTTGGCTTAGAAACAGGCCGGTAAATGAAATTAGACTTAGGCTTGAAGAACCTAGACCCTTGTTGTGATTTAGTACCCTTATTCCCAGCCTTCTTAACGTGAACTTTCTCCTTAGCACTTACATGTTCTGAATCAGACCCCAAAACAACTTGACGTTTCAAAGCTTGACACATCCACTCCTCATGGCTGAATATCTTGCAATGTGAGCAACGAGGAGGCCACCATTCATACTCAATATCAATGTATTCCGTGTAGTGGCCCTTCCCATTAGGCAGCGGTATATCAACTTCAACAAAATCCAATAGATCATGAACAGCGGATAACTCAATGAGACATCGTGCATAAGAGTTACGGCCCCAAGGGTTAATGCACATAGCAGAAGTACCCTCATCCATTCGCATGAGTCGCCCCACTCGTTCAGCAATCAACCCAACACCAGTTTCCGAATAGACCACAGCATGTAGCCTATGAAAACGCAGCCAAACGGGTACCTTAGTAATGACCCCCTTTTCCAATTTAGTATTCGCCACCCAATTATCTAAAAAGATTGGAGTTGATCTAATAAACAAAGGACCACCTTCTAGCACCTTAAGCAATCCTTCTTGTGACGAAAATTGAAAAAAGAAAAAACTACCTCGTAGTATAACACGTTGGAAACCAAACTTACCCCAAGCATGCTTGACATAATCTTCCACCAAAGGAAACGCTAACCGTTGACCAATAAAATAACCGTATAGCGTATTAGTAAATTTCTGACACATATCTTCAACCACGGTAATTGGAATAACGACTTTAGCACCCAAATTAGTACTCACACTCGTTGAAGCAGAATCTTGTACCTAAGGATTAGTATCAATATTTGAAGTATCATCAACAGGTTTACTAAGATCAGTTTCAACAAGACTTAGAACATCATGTCATGAAGGTGAATCGTTAAATGTAACTTTATGACCAAAATTACCAATCAATACCCCATCATCACACGACTTCTCACCAACAGCCATAGGGCTGCTATATGTGTTCTTAACCTCCTCAACCAGCGTACAATTTAGATTAGTACCAGCTAACGCGTCATGAGATCCCATTGAACCAGTACCACCCTCGTTAGGAAGCTTAAAACTCCCCGTTTTACCCGACAAACCTGTACGCTTAAGGATCGACTTCAACGGCAGGTCCTTGTTAACAAGAACTTTACCATCAATGTTATGAATCCTAGCAGCCAATCCACTAGTTAAAGAAGACTTCTTATTATTCAAAAACCCCGATTCCATCACTCACTCTTAAAACCCACGTACAATTCACTTCCAGCAACAAAAACAATTGCACTTGTATTAGACCAAACCTTAGAACAGGTTACTTGCAAATCCGAAAGTACCAAACCCCAATAAAGGAATTTGTTAATCAATAACGACCAAATCACCAATCAAACGATCCAATATAACCAAATCCTAGATGAGTTTAGTATAGAATTAAAGAACAGCAAATACCTTGCGCACAAAATAAAAACGAAACCCTAATTAGGAGTAGTAGAATGGATACCTTTAACCCAGAGTCGATTAAACAATGTGCAACAATAGAAGATCGACCTTAAATAAATAGAAGCCAGTGAAACCGACTTAATGTTAAGGGATAGATAAGGTGCGATCACAAACCCACAATGGCGGTTGTAAACCCTAACAGAAAACGATTCACACAAATCAACCTTAATCCTTAAAAACAAGCAACAAATTGAACAAACCAATGATAACCAGAAGATTGCTCAATGGAATAATCAATTAGATACAAGAATTAAAGGACGTAGGGAAGAAAAGATGAAAAAACGTTTAAGAAAAAGGTAGGGAAAAAAATCGCCACTTGGAGAGGAACTTTTAGGGTTTTTTCCTTGACATTGTGTATTCTTCTCTTGCACTTAAGATGGAAATGAGCAAGCATTTTGGGACAACGGCTCCCATATAGTAAGGTACAATTGCTCTCAACAAGTGTGCCTTTAGGGACAACGGCTCTTATCATGTAAGGGACAAATTGCCCTCATAAATTTAGCCTTTTGGGACAACGGATCTCATCATGTAAGTGACAATTGCTCTTATCAAGTGTGCAAGCATTAGGGACAACGGCTATCATCATGTAAAGGGCAATTACTCTCAACAAGTGAGCAAGCGTTTAGGGACAATGGCTCCCAGAAAGTAAGATACAATTGCTCTCAACATTTGAGCCTTTATGGACAACGGTTATCATCAAGTGAGCAAGCATTTAGGGACAACATCTCCCACAAAGTAAGGTACAATTGCTTTCAACAAGTGAGCCCTTAGGGACAACGACTCTTATCATGGAAGGGACAAATTGCCCTCATAAAGTTAGCATATAGGGACAACAGATCTCATCATGTAAGTGACAATTCCTCTATTCAAGTGTGCAAGCATTTGGGACAACGGCTATCATCATGTAAAGTGCAATTTCTCTCATCAAGTGAGCAAGCGTTTAGGGACAACGGCTCCCACAAAGTAAAGTACAATTGCTCTTAACACGTGTGCCTTTAAGGAAACGGCTCTTATCATGTAATGGACAAATTTCCCTCAAAAAGTTAGCCTTTTGAGACAACGGATCTCATCATCTAAGTGACAATTGCTCTTATCAAGTATGCAAGCATTAAGGACAACGGCTATCATCATGTAAAGGGCAATTGCTCTCATCAAGTGAGCAAGCGTTTAGGGACAACGGCTCCCATAAAGTAAGGTACAATTGCTCTCAACAAGTGAGCCTTTAGGGACAACGGCTCTTATCATGTAAGGGACAAATTGCCCTCATAAAGTTAGCCTTTAGGAACAACGGATCTCATCATGTAAGTGACAATTGCTCTTATCAAGTGTGCAAGCATTAGGGACAACGGCTATCATCATGTAAAGGGCAATTGCTCTCATCAAGTGAGCAAGCGTTTAGGGACAACGGCTCCCATAAAGTAAGGTACAATTGCTCTCAACAAGTGAGCCTTTAGGGACAACGGCTCTTATCATGTAAGGGACAAATTGCCCTCATAAAGTTAGCCTTTAGGGACAACGGATCTCATCATGTAAGTGACAATTGCTCTTATCAAGTGTGCAAGCATTAGGGACAACGGCTATCATCATGTAAAGGGCAATTGCTCTCATCAAGTGAGCAAGCGTTTAGGGACAACGGCTCCCATAAAGTAAGGTACAATTGCTCTCAACAAGTGAGCCTTTAGGGACAACGGCTCTTATCATGTAAGGGACAAATTGCCCTCATAAAGTTAGCCTTTAGGGACAACGGATCTCATCATGTAAGTGACAATTGCTCTTATCAAGTGTGCAAGCATTAGGGACAACGGCTATCATCATGTAAAGGGCAATTGCTCTCATCAAGTGAGCAAGCGTTTAGGGACAACGGCTCCCATAAAGTAAGGTACAATTGCTCTCAACAAGTGAGCCTTTAGGGACAACGGCTCTTATCATGTAAGGGACAAATTGCCCTCATAAAGTTAGCCTTTAGGGACAACGGATCTCATCATGTAAGTGGCAATTGCTCTTATCAAGTGTGCAAGCGTTAGGGACAACGGCTATCATCATGTAATGGGGAATTGCTCTCATCAAGTGAGCAAGCGTTTAGGGACAAAAGCTCCCATAAAGTAAGGTATTATTGCTCTCAACAAGTGAGCCTTTAGGGACAACGGCTCTTATCATGTAAGGGACAAATTTCCCTCATAAAGTTAGCCTTTGGGAACAACGGATCTCATCATGTAAGTGACAATTGCTCTTATCAAGTGTGAAAGCATTAGGGACAACGGTTATCATCATGCAAAGGGTAATTGCTCTCATCAAGTGAGCAAGCGTTAAGGGCCAACAGCCCCCATATAGTAAAGTACACTTGCTATAAACAAGTGTGCCTTTAGGGACAACAGCTCTTATCATGTAAGGGACAAATTGCCCTCAAAAAGTTAGCCTTTAGGGACAACGGATCTCATCATGTAAGTGACAATTTCTCTTATCAAGTGTGCAAGCATTAGGGAAAACGGCTATCATCATGTAAAGGGCAATTGCTCTCATCAAGTGAGCAAGCGTATAGGTACAACGGCTCCCATATTGTAAAGTACATTTGCTCTCAACATGTGTGCCTT
Source organism: Artemisia annua (assembly GCA_014162995.1). Taxonomy (NCBI): domain Eukaryota; kingdom Viridiplantae; phylum Streptophyta; class Magnoliopsida; order Asterales; family Asteraceae; genus Artemisia; species Artemisia annua. Next base: position 64,402 of record LBNU01033019.1, read on the forward strand.
TAAGGACAACGGCTCTTATCATGTAAGCGACAAATTTCCCTCATAAAGTTAGCCTTTAGAGAGAACGGATCTCATCATCTAATTGACAATTGCTCTTATCAAGCGTGCAAGCATTACGGACAACGGCTATCATCATGTAAAGGGCAATTGCGCTCATCAAGTGAGCAAGCGTTTAAGGACAACGGCTCCCACAAATTAAGGTAAAATTGCTCTCAACAAGTGAGCCCTTAGGGACAACAACTATCATCATGTAAAGGGCAATTGCTTCCATCAAGTGAGCAAGTGTTTAGGGACAATGGCTCCTATAAAGTAAGGTACAATTGCTCTCAACCAGTGAGCCTTTAGGGACAACGGCTCTTTTCATGTAAGGCGCAAATTACACTTATAAATTTAGCCTTTAGAGATAACGAATCTCATCGTCTAAGTGACAATTGCTCTTATCAAGTGTGCAAGCATTAGGGACAACGGCTATCATCATGTAAAGGGCAATAGCTCTCATCACTTGAGAAAGCATTTAGGGACAACGGCTCCCACAAAGTAAGGTACAATTGCTCTCAACAAGTGAGCCTTTAGAGACAACGGCTCTTATCATGTAAGGGACAAATTGCCCTCATAAAGTTTTTTTTTTGGGTAAAAGGGTTCATTAACCCTGGCAAAATACGTTATCCAAAAAAACGTTGAAGTACAAAGGACGAGGGTGACTCCCTCGACTCAGTCCCTTAGGACACTTACAGACACAAATATAAGAATGACTAACCATTCTTAAAACTAACATGCACAACATGTGCAACTGACCAAACAAATATGCTAAACAAACGCAACTACTATATGAACAAAAAACTACAACGACTATAAGATTACAAATAAAAGTTCTTGAATCATCACACGTCGTCGTAGAAGTCCATAACCTTCAATGATGCAGCATTAGATCATCAATAATGAATTCAGTACTTGATATAGATAAAACCAATGCCCTCACCAACCAATCCACAAGTCCCCACCACCAAGTATGAACATACACTTAAACAGCATTACGAACCAAACTTGAGTAGTCAGCGAACTTGTACAAACAATAGGGTTGAGTCCCATTTAAACATCACAAAGAAACAGATCCTAACCAATGTAAATGAAAAGCAGCAGCACCCCACATCATCATTGTATTAGGACCCATATAACCAACGATCATAGGGTTTAGCAACCCCAACTTGCAGCAATAAGAAGAAAATGGCTGATAACACAGCAGGTCTGGTAAACAAACCAGCAGCAAGCGAACCATCACATTCTCCATACCACATATACAACCATGGTACGGTATCAAATAAGCCATATGTGCCATACCACAATACGGGAACTAGGGTATAAGGAAACCCTAACAAACAGCCACCCAATAACGATCCGCAATATAGGGTTTTGGAAACCCTAACATCACCATCGACACAGCAGATCAAACGGGCATCATGAAACATACACCGAGAAAATCGAAACCCTAATCCAAACAGAATAATAACCAGCAATGCAATAGGATCAAGATTACGAACAAACATCCTATAACAATAGGAACAGTCCACACAACTAGAGTTTACCAACTCTAACTTCCCATAACCAAAAAACGATAACAAGACCAGCAATAAACAAAACCCTAAATAAAGGATTCAATTTCTTCATAGAGCAGACCCAAAAAACGCCTTATCTCAGCACCAAATCTTGTAATCATCACACGAAAAGGGGTTTTTGAATAAGTTACCCACAAACTTAACTTACACTCTCTCCAAAACCCACAAATCCATACTTACATCTGATAAAGAACCAGCAGTACGACCCAACCCCTAAAGGGTTACCTTCAGATGACACCCATGGATAATGAATAAACACGAAACCCTAATAATACGGTTTCATGTAATCGTTGAAGCACTAGTGAAACACATCAGATCTGAAAAAATAAACCACAATGGTATGAATAACGAACAGATCCAATAGCAATCCCAATATCGTACCAGTAAGAAATCGTTTTAAAATCATATAGATGATTTAAAACCGACATATGGATGTACCAGCATACGATCATAAAAGAGGAAAAACCCGAAGAACGATCACAAAGAGAAATCGTTTAGGATTCATGAAAACATCCCTTATTTCAAGAATTAGGGTTTCCAGCCGCCAAACCAAAGAGAAATCCGAAAAGATAAAGAGAATAACCAGCCGCCCCTCCTTTGAATGAAAACACCCCTAAATCATGTATTGCATACCTAAAAACAATAAGGATCGTTTATAGGTAGAGAGGACATCAAAGAGGGATATTTTATGGTCGGAATTTTAGGATGAGGAGGGGGCTGGTGGCCGGATTTCTCCCTAGGGGAGAGAGAATATTAGGGTTTTTTGTGTACTATTGTGATACGCGCGTGCATGCCCTCATAAAGTTTCCATTTAGGGACAACGGATCTTGTCATGTAAGTGACAATTGCTCTTATCAAGTGTGCAAGCACTAGGCACAACGGCCATCATCATGTAAAGGGCTATTGCTCTCATCAAGTGAGCAAGCATTTTGGGACAACGGCTCCCATATAGTGAGGTACAATTGCTCTCAACAAGTGTGCCTTTAGGCACAATGGCTCTTATCATGTAAAGGACAAATTGCCCTCATAAATTTAGCCTTTTGGGACAACGGATCTCATCATGTAAGTAACAATTGCTCTTATCAAGTGTGCAAGCATTAGGGACAACGGCTATCATCATGTTAAGGGCAATTGCTCTCATTAAGTGAGCAAGCGTTTAGGGACAACGACTCCCACAAAGTAAGGTACAATTGCTTTCAACAAGTGAGCCCTTAGGGACAACGGCTCTTATCATTGAAGGGACAAATTGCCCTCATAAAGTTAGCCTATAGGGACAACAGATCTCATCATGTAAGTGACAATTCCTCTTATCAAGTGTGCAAGCATTTGGGACAACAGCTATCATCATGTAAAGTGCAATTGCTCTCATCAAGTGAGCAAGCGTTTAGGGACAACGGCTCCCATAAAGTAAAGTACAATTGCTCTTAACACATGTGCCTTTAAGGAAAACGGCTTTTATCATGTAATGGACAAATTGTCCTCAAAAAGTTAGCCTTTAGAGACAACGGATCTCATCATCTAATTGACAATTGCTCTTATCAAGTGTGCAAGCATTAGGGACAACGGCTATCATCATGTAAAGGGCAATTGCTCTCATCAAGTGAGCAAGCGTTTAGGGACAATGGCTCCAATAAAGTAAGGCACAATTGCTCTCAACAAGTGAGCCTTTAGGGACAACGGCTCTTATCTTGTATGGGACAAATTGGCCTCATAAAGTTAGCCTTTAGGGACAACGGATCTCATCAAATAAGTGAGAATTGCTCTTATCAAGTGTGTAAGCATTAGGGACAACGGCTATCATTATGTAAAGGCCAATTGCTGTCATCAAGTGTGCAAGTGTTTAACGAAAACGACTGCCATAAAGGTTCAATTGCTCTGAACAAGTGAGCCTTTAGTGACAATGGCTCTTATCATTTACTGGATAAATTGCCCTCATAAAGTTATCCTTTAGGGACAACGGATCTCATCATGTAAGCGACAATTGCTCTTATCAAGTGTGCAAGCATTAGGGACAACGGCTATCATCATGTATAGGGCAATTGCTCTCATAAAGTGAGCAAGCGTTTAGGGACAACGGCTCCAAAAAAAGTAAGGTACAATTTCTCTCAACAAGTGAGCCTTTAGGGACAACGGCTCTTATCATGTAAGGGACAAATTGCCCTCATAAAGTTAGCCTTGAGAGACAACGGATCTCATCATCTAAGTGACAATTGCTCTTATCAAGTGTGCAAGCATTAGGGATAACGGCTATCATCATGTAAAGGGCAATTGCTCTCATCAAGTGTGCAAGCGTTTAGCGAAAACGGCTCCCATAAAGTAAGGTACAATTGCTCTCAACAAGTGAGCCTTTAGGGACAACGGCTCTTATCATGTAAGGGACAAATTGCCCTCATAAAGTTAGCCTTTAGGGACAACGGATCTCATCATGTAAGTGACAATTGCTCTTATCAAGTGTGCAAGCATTAGGGACAACGGCTATAATCATTTAAAGGGCAAATGCTCTCATCAAGTGAGCAAGCGTTTAGGGACAACGGCTCCCATAAAGTAAGGTAAAATTGCTCTCAACAAGTGAGCCTTTAGGGACAACGGCTCATATCATGTAAGGGACAAATTGCCCTCATAAATTTAGCATTTAGGGACAACGGATCTCATCATGTATTTGACAATTGCTCTTATCAAGTGTGCAAGCATTAGGGACAACGGCTATCATCTTGTAAAGGGCAATTGCTCTCATCAAGTGAGCAAGCGTTTAGGGACAATGGCTCCTATAAAGTAAGGTACATTTGCTCTTAACAAGTTAGCCTTTAGGGACAATGGCCCTTATCTTGTAAGGGACAAATTGCCCTCATAAAGTTCGCCTTAAGGACAATGGATCTCATCATGTAAGTGACAATTGCTCTTATCAAGAGTGCAAGCATTAGGGACAAATAAACTCAATAGTATTACCAAAATAACCCTAACACATTTTCTCTCTGGAGAAAAAGGCGACAGTTTCTAACCCTAACTTCTTTCAATCGATCTTCCCCATAATCTGCCCTAAATCCTTCAATTTTTATGCGATCTTGATTATCCTAGAACTCAACCTTTGTGTTTAGTCCTAACTAATTAAAATCGTTGCTTAATTCTATCCCAAAGGGATTTTTTGGTGATTGCATACGGTTAGGGTTTAAACCGCCATTAAGTTACCCCTAAACATTGCTGCATCGTTCTTGTGTTTATCTCCTATCTTGTTAATCGTTTTTTAGGGATTAACCGACTTAAGGTCCCTAAATCGACCCTGTGTTTATTAATTTTATATAAGTCGGTTTTCATTGGCTTATTATATATTCGGAGCAATTATTGTTTCAAGTGATTGTTTCAAGGCTGCTTAGGGTTTCGTTTTTCCTTCTTCTATGCTCTAAGGTTTGGGATCTGGTCATTCTTATTGCTGCTATTACCGAACTCATTAGGGTTTGGTGTATTCGTTAATTCCATAACTGAAGTCTAAGGTTTGGTTTATCATCTCCTTGCAAGTACCCATATTAGGGTTGTGGAATTTGTTTGTGCGCTTGTTTTTGCTGCTGAAAGTTATTCTCATTACGTGGGTTAATTAAAGAGAGATGGAATCTGGGTTTTTGAACAATAAGAAGTCTTCTTCAAGTTCTGGTTTGGTTTCAAGGGTTAATAATATTGATGGAAAGCTGCTCGTGAATAAGGAGAAACCCTTGAAATCTATTTTGAAGCGTGCTGGTCTTGAGGGTAAAACGGGGAGTTTTCAGCTTCCTAAAGAGATTGGTTCCAATTCTAGGGTTACTTCTGGCCCTAATGGTGCTATATCTCAGAGTACGCTGCTTGATGAAGTTACACATACATGTAGCAGCCCTATTGCTGCTAGTGTGAAGTTTCCTGAACGTGTGGACGGGGGAGGTGATTCTGGTTCTAATGATGCTGATATTCATAGGAATGAAATCCCTAAGGATCCACGACAAGATGGTGTTAGTTTTGTTGCTACTGAATCTAGTGTACTTGTTGGGGATTCTTCAATTGTTAATAACAAGGTTCAAGTTAATTCTGGTCTTGTTTCTCAATGTGCGCCCAAGGTACAAGGGCGTTCTTCAACAAATGTTAGTTCTACTTCAGGTGCTAAAGTTGTCATTCCTAATTCCGTGGTTGAGGAGATGTGTCAAAAACTTTCTAATTCGCTCTACGGTTATTTTATTGGAAAACGACTTGCTTTTCCTTTGGTAGAAGATTATGTCAAGCATATGCTTGGGTTAAGTTTGGTTTTCAGAAAGTTATACTTCGTGGTAATTTCTTCCTTTTCCAATTTTCGTCACGTGAGGGCTTGTTTAAGGTGCTAGAAGGGGGTCCTTGGTTTATTCGATCAACGCCCATCTTTTTACATGAATGGGTGGCGAATTCTAAATTGGAGAAGGATGTTTTCACAAAGGTACCGGTTTGGGTACGCTTTCATTAATTGCCTTCTGTTATATATTCAGAAGTTGGAATAAAATTGATCGCTGAACAAGTGGGACGACTTATGAGAATAGATGAGGGTACGTATGCTAGGTGTAATAACCCTTGGGGTCGTTATTCTTATGCACGATGTATGATTGAGTTGGCTGCTGATCATGATCTATTAAGTTCCATTGAAGTTGATATTCCTCTACCTAATGGCAAAGGCTATTATTCAGAGTTCATTGATGTTGAATATGAATGGTGGCCTCCTCGTTGCTCACATTGTAAAATTTTCAGTCATGAGGTTGAGGAATGTTATGAGGTATTGAAAAGAAAAGTTGACACGGGGTCAGAGAAAGTAAATGAGCGTCTTAAGGAGTCATATCACAAAAGTAAGGCGGGGAAAAAGGCAGCTTCTCTGCAACAAGGATCTCGGGTGTTCAAGCCTAAGTCCAATTTCATTTATAGACCTGTTTCCAAGCCGGATTCTTCTAAAGTCACTCGGGAGAATAAACCTAATGAACTTCCAAATCCTACTCCTCCTTCAGTGACTATTAATGAAGTATCTCAAGGTATGAACGAGCATGGTTATTTTAGTGATAACATTAATATTGAAGTACTTAAGCGTGATATGGAGAAAGTTTCTGATGCTGAGAAGGTTCTTGATCTTGCTTCACCTCCCTCCAATGTGGAGGGTGTTGGGAATGATTCTGATTTGCAAATTAATAAAGAGGTCTCAAACAGCCTCGTTAGATCGTTGGAGGGTGGTGTGGCTAATGTGAAGCCTCGTAAAGGCTCTACTACTAATGCAAGTTCGGTTGGTGAGTCAACTAAGAGTGGAAGTTTGTGGGAGCAGTTTAATGCTACTACAAGTGATAATAATCCTCCATTATTAGGTTCGAAAGACTCGGAAGATGAAGTTGATGAATACGGTGGAGGCTTCCTGGATGATATGGAAGACTACTATGACGAATATGATCAGGTGGTCCTACCTGATAATATGCAAGCACTTTGTGATCAGTTTGATATTCGCTTGAATACTCGTCGTAGATAGGTTTGTTTTTGTTTGTAAGTTATAAGAATGGCCTGTCATTCTTATATAGTGGGTTTTTTGTTCTTATGTTAGTTGTTTGGCATGTAAGTGTCCTACGGGACTGAGATGAGGGATACACCCTCATCCTTTGTACTTCAATATTTTTTGGTGTAATGAATTTGCCGGGGTGAATTAACCCTTTTACCCAAAAAAAGCATAAGGGACAACGGCTATCCTCATGTAAAGGGCAAATGCTTTCATCAAGTGAGCAAGCGTTTAGGCACAGCGGCTCCCATAAAGTAAGGTACAATTGATCTCAACAAGTGAGTCTTTAGTGACAACGGCTCTTTTCATGTAAGGGACAAATTGCCCTCATAAAGTTAGCCTTTAGGGACAAGGAATCTCATCATGTAAGTGACAATTGCTCTTATCAAGTGTGCAAGTATTACGGACAACAACTATAATCATGTAAAGGGCAAATGATCTCATCAAGTGAGCAAGCGTTTAGGGACAACAGCTCCCCTAAAGTAAGGTACAATTGCTCTCAACAAGTGATCCCTAGGGACAACGACTCTTATCATATAAGGGACAAATTACCCTCATAAATTTAGCCTTCAGGGACAAAGGATCTCATCATGTAAGTGACAATTGCTCTTATCAAGTGTGCAAGTATTAGGGTCAACGGCTATCATCATGTAAAGGGTAATTGCTCTCATCAAGTGTGCAAGCGTTTAGATAAAACGGCACCCATCAAGTAAGGTACAATTGCTCTCAACAAGTGAGCCTTTAGGGACAATGGCTCTTATCATGTACGTGACAAATTGCCCTCATAAAGTTAGCCTTTAGAGACAACGGATCTCATCATCTAAATGACAATTGCTTTTATCAAGTGTGCAAGCATTAGGGACAACGGCTATAATCATGTAAATGGCAAATGCTCTCTTCAAGTGAACAAGCGTTTAGGGACAACGGCTCCCATATAGTAAGGTACAATTGCTCTCAACAAGTGAGCCTTTAGGGACAACGGCTCATATCATGTAAGGGACATATTGCCCTCATAAATTTAGCCTTTAGGGACAACGGATCTCATCATGTAAGTGACAATTGCTCTTATCAAGTGTGCAAGCATTAGGGACAACGGCTATCATCATGTAAAGGGCAATTGCTCTCATCAAGTGAGCAAGCGTTTAGGGACAACGGCTCCCATAAAGTAAGGTACAATTGCTCTCAACAAGTGAGCCTTTAGGGACAACGGCTCTTATCATGTAAGGGACAAATTGCCCTCATAAAGTTAGCCTTTAGAGACAACGGATCTCATCATCTAAATGTCAATTGCTTTTATCAAGTGTGCAAGCATTAGGGACAACGACTATAATCATGTAAATGGCAAATGCTCTCTTCAAGTGAACAAGCGTTTAGGGACAACGGCTCCCATATAGTAAGGTACAATTGCTCTAAACAAGTGAGCCTTTAGGGACAACGGCTCATATCATGTAAGGGACATATTGCCCTCATAAATTTAGCCTTTAGGGACAACGGATCTCATCATGTAAGTGACAATTGCTATTATTAAGTGTGCAAGCATTAGGGACAATGGCAATCATCATGTAAAGGGCAATTGTTCTCATCAAGTGGGTAAAAGGGTTATTTCACCCCGGTAAAATATATTATCCAAAAAATGTTGAAGTACAAAGGACGAGGGTGACTCCCTCGACTCAGTCCCTTAGGACACTTACAGACTCGCATATAAGAATGACACGCCATTCTTATAACTTACATAAAAACATACCACCTACAATGACTATACAAGTGAATAGAAATAAGGAATCAACACATGATTCACTAAGGTAGCACAAAGCAAATAGCCATCATAGAACTTGCATCAATCTTCCATGTGATCACATCCACATAGAACCTGAACTTACATAGCAAACCAAAGAAACCTTGAACCATTCCCAAACCAATCCGAGTGAAAACTTCATGGAGTAAATCGATGCTCAAGGTTGCACATATCATGAGAAACCCAACAACCATGCAGCAACCTGCAAACTTCATGTCATGATCCCCTTTCAAAACAGCCAAGTAACATCCAAACACCATGAATAGGGTCACCATGCAACGAATCAAGGGTAAAAAACCCTAAACAGAAGATCGAATGTGCAATAAACAGGAATACGTGTAAGATCCTATCACAACCAATCGATCCAAGGAGTTTTTGAATAAGAACTCTAACAAAATTTAACTTCCAAGACTAATCTACAGCAAACAATACATTCCAGTCACGTAGAACTTTCACTCTCTCCAAAACCCACATTCCAATACCGAATCAGCAGCAACACGACCCAAAGTCGACTTACAGGAACAGAAAACCATAATGGTTACATTCAAGAATTAAACCACGATCATAGATCGACTTCCACTATAGAAGCATAAGATGTATACAATAACGCGCATCATAGAATAGTAGCGATCAACCATCAATAACGAAACCCTAAAAAAAAGAGATCGTTCATGTAATTAAACCCAACCAATGAAACAGTAAGGTTTTGATCTAGATCGCCCATCAACTATATCATTGGAAGATCCCATAGAGATTAAACGAACCACTCATACCCAGAAAACCCTAACTAGCGATTATAAGAAAAAAGAAATCGTTAAGGGTTAGGAAAACCCAATTAACGATTTAATGAGAAGCCTAGTAATCGATTAGGGTATAAAAAAGCATAATAACTAAACCCTTAAAGAATAGATCGATTATAAATCGACCTATGATAGAATCATTAAGGGTTTAGCATAGGTGGCGAAACCATCCTCCTCTTTGATTTAACACATCCCTAGAAGCGATTGCATACAAACTAAACGAATCAGAGATCGTTTAGATGTAGAGAGGCGGTTTTAGGGGTGGTTTTTGGCCGGAAAAAAGGATGAAGAGGAGGCGGCTAGGGGTAGCCGGATTTCGCCCCTAGAGAGAAAATGTTTTGGGACTTCTTTACTAATGGTGATTGCTCTCATCAAGTGAGCAAGCGTTTAGAGACAATGGCTTACATAAAGTAAGGCACAATTGCTCTCAACAAGTGAGCTTTTAAGGACAATGGCTCTTATCTTGTAAAGGACAAATTGCCCTCATAAAGTTAGCCTTTAGGGACAACGGATCTCATCATGTAAGTGAGAATTGCTCTTATTAAGTGTGCAAGCATTACGGACAACGGCTATCATCGTGTAACGGGCAATTGCTGTCATCAAGTATGCAAGCGTTTAGCGAAAACGGCTCTCATAAAGTAAGGTTCAATTGCTCTCAACAAGTGAGCCTTTAGGGACAATGGCTCTTATCATTTACAGGATGAATTGCTCTCATAAAGTTATCCTTTAGGGACAACGGATCTCGTCATGTATGTGACAATTGCTCTTATCAAGTGTGCAAGCATTAGGGACAACGACTATAATTATGTAAAGGGCAAATGCTCTCATCAAGTGAGCAAGCGTTTACGGATAACGACTCCCATAAATTAAGGTACACTTGCTTTCAACAAGTGAGCCTTTAGGGAAAACGGCTCTTATCATGTAAGGGACAAATTTCCCTCATAAAGTTAGCCTTTAGGGACAACGGATCTCATCATGTAAGTGACAATTGCTCTTATCAAGTGTGCAAGCATTAGGGACAACGGCCATCATCATGTAAAGGGCAATTGCTCGCATAAAGTGAGCAAGCGTTTAGGGACAACGGCTCCTAAATAATAAGGTACAATTGCTGATACGTACATGGATAAAGAAGCTCCAAACGATGATGGGCTGGTGCTTACAATTGGATTCGAAGGTTGTTTAGGCTCAATAGCCCATGGAGTGTACATGGTAACATTGATGGATTAGGGTTGCATGGTGGACGTTAGTTTGCATGGGTCTTTTGGCATTTCTCTAGTTTTATTTGTTTTGATTACTATTAAAAGTATTATGTTATTAATGTGACTTTTGGAATATTGTAACCCATGGATTTGTAAAGGCTTTATATAGCCGTTTTTGGTGAATGAAGAAGAATAAGAAATTTGACAACTCTCTCTTGAATTATTGCTATAATTCTTTGCCACTTTTGGGACGTGTTCTGATTTTGGTTCGATTCAAATCAATAGGTCTTGATTTGCAATCTGTTAACAAATTATAGGTCTAATTTGTTAACACATCTATCATTATTTGTTTTCTACACACGGTTTTCATTTTATTACAATCCAAACACGTATCATTTGCACTCAACAAGTGAGCCTTTAGGGACAACGGCTCTTATCATGTAAGGGACAAATTGCCCTCATAAAGTTAGCTTTTAGGTACAACGTATCTCATCATGTAAGTGACAATTGCTCTTATCAAGTGTGCAAGCATTAGGGACAACGGGTCCCATAAAGTAAGGTACAATAGCTCCCAACAAGTGAGCCTTAAGGCACAACGGTTCTTATTATGTAAGGGACAAATTGCCCTCATAAATTTAGCCTTTAGGGACAATGGATCTCATCATGTTAGTGACAGTTGCTCTAATCAAGTGTGCAAGCATTAGGGACAACGGCTATCAGCATGTAAAGGGAAATTTCTCTCATCAAGTGAGGAAGCGTTTAGGGACAACGGCACCCATAAAGTAATGTTCAATTGCTCTCAACAAGTGAGCCTTTATGGGCAACAACTCGTATCATGGAAGGGACAAATTGGCCACATAATGTTAGCCTTTAGGAACAACGGATCTCATCATCTAAGTGACAATTGCTCTTATCAAGTGTGCAAGCATTAGGGACAACTGCTATCATTATGTAAAGGGCAATTGCTCTCATCAAGTGTGCAAGCGTTTAGCGAAAACGGCTCCCATAAAGTAAGGTACAATTGCTCTCAACAAGTGAGCCTTTAGGGACAATGGCTCTTATCATGTACGGGACAAATTACCTTCATAAAGTTAGCCTTTAGAGACAACGGATCTCATCAACTAAGTGACAATTGCTTTTATCAAGTGTGCAAGCATTAGGGACAACGGCTATAATCATTTAAAGGGCAAATGCTCTCATCAAGTGAGCAAGCACTTAGGGGAAACAGCTCCCNCAAGTGTGCAAGCGTTTAGCGAAAACGGCTCCCATAAAGTAAGGTACAATTGCTCTCAACAAGTGAGCCTTTAGGGACAATGGCTCTTATCATGTACGGGACAAATTACCTTCATAAAGTTAGCCTTTAGAGACAACGGATCTCATCAACTAAGTGACAATTGCTTTTATCAAGTGTGCAAGCATTAGGGACAACGGCTATAATCATTTAAAGGGCAAATGCTCTCATCAAGTGAGCAAGCACTTAGGGGAAACAGCTCCCATAAAGTAAGGTAAAATTACTCTCAACAAGTGAGCCTTTAGGGACAACGGCTCATATCATGTAAGGGACAAATTGCCCTCATAAATTTAGCCTTTAGGGGCAATGGATCTCATCGTGTAAGTGACAATTGCTCTTATCAAGTGTGCAAGCATTAGGGACAACGGCTATCATCATGTAAAGGGCAATTGCTCTCATCAAGTGAGCAAGCGGTTAGGGACAATGGATCCCATAAAGTAAGGTACAATTGCTCTCAACAAAGTGAGCCTTAAGGGACAACGGCTCTTATCTTGTAAGGGACAAATTGCCCTCATAAAGTTCGCCTCTAAGGACAATGGATCTCATTATGTACGTGACAATTGCACTTATCAAGAGTGCAAGCATTAGGGACAACGGCAATCATCATGTAAAGGGCAAATGCTTTCATCAAGTGAGCAACCGTTTAGGGACAACGGCTCCCATAAAAAAAGGTACAATTGCTCTCAACAACTGAGCCTTTAGTGACAACGGCTCTTTTCATGTAAGGGAAAAATTGCCCTCATAAATTTAGCCTTTAGGGACAAGGAATCTCATCATGTAAGTGACATTTACTCTTATCAAGTGTGCAAGTATTACGGACAACAGCTATAATCATGTAAAAGGCAAATGCTCTCATCAAGTGAGCAAGCGTTGAGGGACAACGTCTCCCCTAAAGTAAGGTACAACTGCTCTCAACAAGTGGGCCTTAGGGACAACGGCTCTTATCATATAAGGGACAAATTACCCTCATAAATTTAGCCTTTGGGGACAACGAATCTCATCATGTAAGTGACAGTTGCTCTTATCAAGTGTGCAAGCATTAGGGACAACGGCTATCTTCATGTAAAGGGCAATTGCTCTCATCAAGTGTGCAAGCGTTTAGATAAAACGGCTCCCATAAAGTAAGGTACAATTTCTCTCAACAAGTGAGCCTTTAGGGACAATGGCTCTTATCATGTACGGGACAAATTGCCCTAATAAAGATAGCCTTTTGAGGAAACAAATCTCATCATCTAAATGACAATTGCTTTTATCATGTGTGCAAGCATTAGGGACAACGGCTATAATGATGTAAATGGCAAATGGTCTCATCAAGTGAACAAGCGTTTAGGGACAACGGCTCCCATATAGTAAGGTTCAATTGCTCTCAACAAGTGAGCCTTTAGGGACAACGGTTCATATCATGTAAGGGACAAATTTCCCTCATAAAGTTAGCCTTTAGGGACAACGGATCTCATCATGTAAGTGACAATTGTTCTTATCAAGTGTGCAAGCATTAGGGGCAACGGCTATCATCATGTATAGGGCAATTTCTCTCATAAAGTGAACAAGCGTTTAGGGACAACGGCTCCAAAAAAGTAAGGTACAATTGCTCTCAACAAGTGAGCCTTTAGGGACAACGGCTCTTATCATGTAAATGAAAATTGCCCTCATAAAGTTAGCCTTTAGAGACAACGGATCTCATCATCTAAGTGACAATTGGTCTTATCAAGTGTGCAAGCATTAGGGACAACGACAATCATCATGTAAAGGGCAATTGCTCTCATCAAGTGTGCAAGCGTTTAGCAAAAACGGCTCCCATAAAGTAAGGTACAATCGCTCTCAACAAGTGAGCCTTTAGGGACAATGGCTCTTATCATGTACGGGACGAATTGCCCTCATAAAGTTAGCCTTTAGAGACAACGGATCTCATCAACTAAGTGACAATTGCTTTTATCAAGTGTGCAAGCATTAGGGACAACGGCTATAATCATTTAAAAGGCAAATGCTCTCATCAAGTGAGCAAGCATTTAGTAACAATGGCTCCCATAACGTAAGGTAAAATTGCTCTCAACAAGTGAGCCTTTAGGGACAACGGCTCTTATCATGTAAGGGACAAATTGCCCTCATAAAGTTAGCCTTTAGGGACAACGGATCTCATCATGTAAGTGACAATTGCTCTTATCAAGTGTGCAAGCATTAGGGACAACGGCTATCATCATGTAAAGGGCAATTGCTCTCATCAAGTGTGCAAGCGTTTAGCAAAAACGGCTCCCATAAAGTAAGGTACAATCGCTCTCAACAAGTGAGCCTTTAGGGACAATGGCTCTTATCATGTACGGGACGAATTGCCCTCATAAAGTTAGCCTTTAGAGACAACGGATCTCATCAACTAAGTGACAATTGCTTTTATCAAGTGTGCAAGCATTAGGGACAACGGCTATAATCATTTAAAAGGCAAATGCTCTCATCAAGTGAGCAAGCATTTAGTAACAATGGCTCCCATAACGTAAGGTAAAATTGCTCTCAACAAGTGAGCCTTTAGGGACAACGGCTCATATCATGTAAGGGACAAATTGCCCTCATAAATTTAGCCTTTAGGGACAACGGATCTCATCATGTAAGTAGCCTAATAACTAAACCCTAACTAGCGATTATAAGAAATAAGAAATCGTTAAGGGTTAGGAAAACCCAATTAACGATTTAATAAGAAGCCTAGTAATCGATTAGGGTATAAAAAAGCATAATAACTAAACCCTTAAAGAATAGATCGATTATAAACCGACTATGATAGAATCGTTAAGGGTTTAGCATAGGCAGCGAAACCAGCCTCCTCTTTGATTTAACACATCCCTAGAAGCGATTGCATACAAACTAAACGAATCAGAGATCGTTTAGATGTAGAGAGGCGGTTTTAGGGGTGGTTTTTGGCCGGAAAAAGGATGAAGAAGAGGCGGCTAGGGGTGGCCGGATTTCGCCCCTAGAGAGAAAATGTTTAGGGACTTCTTTACTAATGGTGATTGCTTTCATCAAGTGAGCAAGCGTTTAGAGACAATGGCTCACATAAAGTAAGGCACAATCGCTCTCAACAAGTGAGCTTTTTTTTTGGGTAAAAGGGTTAATTCACCCCGGTAAAATATATTATCCAAAAAAACGTTGAAGTACAAAGGACGAGGGTGACTTCCCTCGACTCAGTCCCTTAGGACACTTACGGACTCTCATATAAGAATGACACACCATTCTTATAACTTGTATAAAAAAAAAACTTACCACCTACATGACTATACAAGTGAATATAAATAAGTAATTAACACATGATTCACTAAAGAGCACCAATAAATAGCCATCGTAGAACTTCCATCAATCTTCCATGTGATCCCACCAAATAGAACCTGAACTTGCATAGCAAATGAAAGAAACCTTGAACCATTCTCCAACCCAATCCGAATGAAATTCAAGGAGCTAAACGAGGCTCAAGGTTGCACAAGCCATGAGAAACCCAACAACCATGCAACAACCAGCAAACTACATGTCATGATCCCCCTTCAAAACAGCCAAGTAACGTCCAAACACCATGAATAGGGTCACCATGCAACGAACCAAGGGTAAATAAACCCTAAATAGAAGATCGAATGTGCAACAAAGAGGAATACGTGTAAGATCCAGTCACAACCAATCGATCCAGAGAGTTTTTGAATAAGAACTCTAACAAAACTTAACTTCCATCACCAAGAACCCAAAACTACTTCCATAACATTCAGCAGCATCAATCAAGAGACCCATCAAAATAACGCTATAAGCATGTCTTTGAATGATGACCCATGTTAACAAACAAGAAACCACTAGACTTCCATCATTACCGATCAACAGCAGCCAATATAATGTAATAAGATCCTATACACAGCAGCCATATCACGCATAATCACATAACTAGGATTAAAGAACCCTAACATACAGAAACTTAAGGTTGTAGGAAAACCCGAACTCTCAACGACATCATCACCATCCCTCTCTCCACCCACGTCCATGAATAATCTTCACAACCCAGAAAACAACCACGATCAATGGATCGACTAACATAAAGCAAATGGACAACCGTCCAACTTACAATGCAAGATATAACCATGAAGAGCGCAGCAGCAACACCAACGATCAAAATCATAAAATACGACATCCTGAAAAGGAGATCGTTCTTGTAAAAAACCCTAACACTCAATCAATTAAATCCAATCGAAGGACGATAGATATAAAAAATAGAGGCGGTTAGGGAGAGATTTTGATCGCCCATCATAACCCAAACTTTGCTGCACACAAAAAACGAAACCCTAAAAGGATATCGAAAAGAATGAAACTTTTTAACCAAAGAATTGATTAAATAGTGTGCAGCAAGATAAGATCGACCCTATTATATGTCGGTTTACAGATTTGATATGAATTAGAATCGATCAAAGAACATGGGACGATTTGGAAACCCTAAAAGATTCGTAATCTCCCAAACCGACTTAAAACAAATTCAAAGGAATGATTTTGATTAATACATGTAAAACACGAATGTTAAACACGAATCAAGAGCAAAAAACATTACAAAGAATCATGTTTCAGAGGTCGATTAGGGAAATAACGATTGAAACAATGGAGGATGTTAGGGTTTCGCAAATCGCCCACACATAGAGAGACGTTTTTCTCAACAAGTGAGCTTTTAGGGACAAAGTCTCTTATCTTGTAAAGGACAAATTGCCCTCATAAAGTTAGCCTTTAGGGACAACGGATATCATCATGTAAGTGAGAATTGCTCATATTAAATGTGCAAGCTTTAGGGACAACGGCTATCATCATGTAACGGGCAATTGCTGTCATCAAGTGTGCAACGTTTAGCGAAAATGGCTCCCATAAAGTAAGGTTCAATTGCTCTCAACAAGTGAGCCTTTAGGGACAATGGCTCTTATCATTTACAGGATAAATTGCTCTCATAAAGTTATCATTTAGGGACAACGGATCTCGTCATGTAAGTGACAATTGCTCTTATCAAGTGTGCAAGCATTAGGGACAACGGCTATCATCATGTAAAGGGCAATTGCTCTCATAAAGTGAGCAAGCGTTTAGGGACAACGGCTCCCAAATAATAAGGTACAATTGCTCTCAACAAGTGAGCCTTTAGGGACAACGGCTCTTATCATGTAAGGGACAAATTGCCCTCATAAAGTTAGCCTTTAGGAACAACGTATCTCATCATGTAAGTGACAATTGCTCTTATCAAGTGTGCAAGCATTAGGGACAACGGCTATCATCATGTAAAGGGCAATTGCTCTCATCAAGTGAGCAAGCGTTTAGGGACAACGGCTCCCATAAAGTAAGGTACAATTGCTCTCAACAAGTGAGCCTTTAGGGACAACGGCTCTTATCATGTAAGGGACAAATTGCCCTCATAAAGTTAGCCTTTAGGGACAACGGATCTCATCATGTAAGTGACAATTGCTCTTATCAAGTGTGCAAGCATTAGGGACAACGACTATCAGCATGTAAAGGGCAATTTCTCTCATCAAGTGAGCAAGCGTTTAGGGACAACGGCACCCATAAAGTAATGTTCAATTGCTCTCAACCAGTGAACTTTATGGGCAACAGCTCGTATCATGGAAGGGACAAATTGGCCTCATAAAGTTAGCCTTTAGGAACAACGGATCTCATCATCTAAGTGACAATTGCTCTTATCAAGTGTGCAAGCATTAGGGACAACGGCTATAATCATGTAAAGGGCAATTGCTCTAATCAAGTGTGCAAGCGTTTAGCGAAAACGGCTCCTATAAAGTAAGGCACAATTGCTCTCAACAAGTGAGCCTTTAGGGACAACGGCTCTTATCATGTACGAGACAAATTACCTTCATAAAGTTAGCCTTTAGAGACAACGGATCTCATCAACTAAGTGACAATTGCTTTTATCAAGTGTGCAAGCATTAGGGACAACGGCTATCATCATGTAAAGGGCAATTGCTCTCATCATGTAAGCAAGCATTTAGGGACAATGGCTCCCATAAAGTAAGGTACAATTGCTCTCAAAAAAGTGAGCCTTTAGGGACAACGGCTCTTATCTTGTAAGGGACAAATTGCCCTCATAAAGTTCGCCTTTAAGGACAACGGATCTCATCATATAAGTGACAATTGCTCTTATTAAGAGTGCAAGCATTAGGGACAACGGCTATCATCATGTAAAGGGCAAATGCTTTCATCAAGTAAGCAAGCGTTTAGGGACAACGACTCCCATAAAGTAAGGTACAATTGCTCTCAACAAGTGAGCCTTTAGGGACAACGGCTCTTATCATGTAAGGGACAAATTGCCCTCATAAAGTTAGCCTTTAGGGACAACGGATCTCATCATGTAAGTGACAATTGCTCTTATCAAGTGTGCAAGCATTAGGGACAACGGCTATCATCATGTAAAGGGCAATTGCTCTCATCAAGTGAGCAAGCGTTTAGGGACAACGGCTCCCATAAAGTAAGGTACAATTGCTCTCAACAAGTGAGCCTTTAGGGACAACGGCTCTTATCATGTAAGGGACAAATTGCCCTCATAAAGTTAGCCTTTAGGGACAACGGATCTCATCATGTAAGTGACAATTGCTCTTATCAAGTGTGCAAGCATTAGGGACAACGGCTATCATCATGTAAAGGGCAATTGCTCTCATCAAGTGAGCAAGCGTTTAGGGACAACGGCTCCCATAAAGTAAGGTACAATTGCTCTCAACAAGTGAGCCTTTAGGGACAACGGCTCTTATCATGTAAGGGACAAATTGCCCTCATAAAGTTAGCCTTTAGGGACAACGGATCTCATCATGTAAGTGACAATTGCTCTTATCAAGTGTGCAAGCATTAGGGACAACGGCTATCATCATGTAAAGGGCAATTGCTCTCATCAAGTGAGCAAGCGTTTAGGGACAACGGCTCCCATAAAGTAAGGTACAATTGCTCTCAACAAGTGAGCCTTTAGGGACAACGGCTCTTATCATGTAAGGGACAAATTGCCCTCATAAAGTTAGCCTTTAGGGACAACGGATCTCATCATGTAAGTGACAATTGCTCTTATCAAGTGTGCAAGCATTAGGGACAACGGCTATCATCATGTAAAGGGCAATTGCTCTCATCAAGTGAGCAAGCGTTTAGGGACAACGGCTCCCATAAAGTAAGGTACAATTGCTCTCAACAAGTGAGCCTTTAGGGACAACGGCTCTTATCATGTAAGGGACAAATTGCCCTCATAAAGTTAGCCTTTAGAGACAACGGATCTCATCATCTAAGTGACAATTGCTCTTATCAAGTGTGCAAGCATTAGGGACAACGGCTATCATCATGTAAAGGGCAATTGCTCTCATCAAGTGTGCAAGCGTTTAGCGAAAACGGCTCCCATAAATTAAGGTACAATTGCTCTCAACAAGTGAGCCTTTAGGGACAATGGCTCTTATCATGTACGAGACAAATTGCCCTCATAAAGTTAGCCTTTAGAGACAACGGATCTCATCAACTAAGTGACAATTGCTTTTATCAAGTGTGCAAGCATTAAGGACAACGGCTATAATCATTTAAAGGGCAAATGCCCTCATCAAGTGAGCAAGCGTTTAGGGACAACGGCTCCCATAAAGTAAGGTAAAATTGCTCTCAACAAGTGAGCCTTTAGGGACAATGGCTCATATCATGTAAGGGACAAATTGCCCTCATAAATTTAGCCTTTAGGGACAACGAATCTTATCATGTAAGTGACAATTGAACTTATCAAGTGTGCAAGCATTAGGGACAACGGCTATCATCTTGTAAAGGGAAATTGCTTTCATCAAGTGAGCAAGTGTTTAGGGACAATGGCTCCCATAAAGTAAGGTGCAATTGCTCTCAACAAGTTAGCCTTTAGGAACAACGGCTCTTATCTTGTAAGGGACAAATTGCCCTCATAAAGTTTGCCTTTAAGGACAATGGATCTAATCATGTAAGTGAAAATTGCTCTGATCAAGAGTGCAAGCATTAGGGACAACAACTATCCTCATGTAAAGGGAAAATGCTTTCATCAAGTGAGCAAGCGTTTAGGGACAATGGCTCCCATAAATTAAGGTACAATTGCTCTCAACAACTGAGCCTTTAATGACAACGGCTCTTTTCATGTAAGGTACAAATTGCCCTCATAAAGTTAGCCTTTAGGGACAAGGAATCTCATCATGTAAGTGACAATTGCTCTTATCAAGTGTGCAAGTATTACGGACAACAGCTATAATCATTTAAAGGGCAAATGCTCATCAAGTGAGCAAGCGTTTAGGGACAACGGTCCCCTAAAGTTAGGTACAATTGCTCTCAACAAGTGAGCCTTAGGGACAACGGCTCTTATCGTATAAGGGACAAATTACCCTCATAAATTTAGCCTTTAGGGACAACGGATCTAATCATGTAAGTGACAATTGCTCTTATCAACTGTGCATGCATTAGGGACAACGGCTATCATCATGTAAAGGGCAATTGCTCTCATCATGTGTGCAAGCGTTTAGATAAAACGGCTCCTATAAAGTAAGGTACAGTTGCTCTCAACAAGTGAGCCTTTAGGGACAATGGCTCTTATTATGTACAGTTGCTCTCAACAAGTGAGCCTTTGAGACAACGGATCTCATCATCTAAATGACAATTGCTTTTATCATGTGTGCAAGCATTAGGGACAACGGCTATAATGATGTAAATAGAAAATGGTCTCATCAAGTGAAAAAGCGTTTAGGGACAACGGCTCCCAGATAGTAAGGTTCAATTGCTCTCAACAAATGAGCCTTTAGGGACAACGGTTCATATCATGTAAGGGACAAATTTCCCTCATAAAGTTAGCCTTTAGGGACAACGGATCTCATCATGTAAGTGACAAAAACTCTTATCAAGTGTGCAAGCATTAGGGACAACGGCTATCATCATGTAAAGGGCAATTGCTCTCATCAAGTGAGCAAGCGTTTAGGGACAACGGCTCCCATAAAGTAAGGTACAATTGCTCTCAACAAGTGAGCCTTTAGGGACAACGGCTCTTATCATGTAAGGGACAAATTGCCCTCATAAAGTTAGCCTTTAGGGACAACGGATCTCATCATGTAAGTGACAATTGCTCTTATCAAGTGTGCAAGCATTAGGGACAACGGCTATCATCATGTAAAGGGCAATTGCTCTCATCAAGTGAGCAAGCATTTAGGGACAACGGCTCCCAAAAAGTAAGGTACAATTGCTCTCAACAAGTGAGCCTTTAGGGACAACGGCTCTTTTCTTGTAAGGGACAAATTGCCCTCATAAAGTTAGCCTTTAGAGACAACGGATCTCATCATGTAAGTGACAATTGCTCTTATCAAGTGTGCAAGCATTAGGGACAACGGCTATCATCATGTAAAGGGCAATTGCTCTCATCAAGTGAGCAAGCGTTTAGAGACAACGACTCCCATAAAGTAAAGTACTATTGCTCTTAACACGTGTGCCTTTAAGGACAACGGCTCTTATCATGTAAGTGACAAATTGCCCTCATAAATTTTTTTTTTTGGGTAAAAGGGTTAATTCACCCCGGCAAAATTCATTACACCAAAAACGTTGAAGTACATAGGATGAGGGTGATATCCCTCACCTCAGTCCCTTAGGACACTTACAGACTCGAATATAAGAATGACACGCCATTCTTATAACTTACATAATACAACTTACCACCTACAATGACTATACAAGTGAATAAAAATAGGAATTAAACATGATTCACTAATAAAGCACCAAGAACATAGCCATCGTAGAACTTCCATCAATCTTCCATGGAGAAACCTCCAACTTGCCCAATGCTCCTAGATCATCGCTCTTGAGCTTCAGTTCACAAATTTCACACAAAAGTTGGTGGGAGACTCTAAAACCACGGATAGAGCAGCAAGCTAAACTTGCTCCAACGGTGTATGTTTAGATGCAAAACCGAACACAATCATAAGGAACAATCATGATGACCAGTAACGGAAATAGACAATCACGCGACCCCAAGATAAATAAGAGTGCAACTGATCCGTGATTTAATGAATGGGGTTTTGAACAAGAGCCCCCAAGAACTTAACTTCCATATGTATCGTAAATTTGTACCCGTAAACGCTTCATCACCAATGAAAATATAGGATTAAATTAACACCCCAAATAGCATCATGGGAACAAATTCGACCAGTAAACATAGGGTTAATGACCCTAACTTTCAGCCACCCTATGATCCACTCAACTCCAAACATAGCATCAAAAAATCACATCAAGAGGAGGAGAAGTCGAACCTTCAGCAAAGCCGCAACACTTCCCATAATTTGTAACAGTATCAAAGCAGCAGCAGATCCTAAGGGTATGCGATCATCATGAGGTTTCAATCCCAACTACCATTAAACAAACATCACTTGACGGTATGGCTATGACAGGATTCAATTGCTAGGGATCTCAAGTAATCAGCAGCAGCATCATATCACAGTCCAATCAAGCAAACCAACAATAGGGTATAAACCCTAACACGCCAAAACGATCCACACCAAGATAAACAAAACCAGCAGATCGTTGAACACCAGGTAGGGTTTTGAATAAGTTCCCTAAAACTTAACTTCCATCTCTCTAAAAAAACCCACGTTCATAACTCAAACATCATGAAGAACATACACGTAAACAACCAAACCCTAGAACGGGTTACCAGCAGTGATCAAGAAAACCCTAAAGGGTTTACAAACAATAAGAAAAACGAAACCCTATAAAGGATTTCGTATACAATTAATCCAGCCAAATAAAAACACCACAAATCGTACCCAGCAATATAAGGTCGATTAAAAAACCGACATAACAATAACCGTGTACTGGAAGACGATCATCATAGAACCATAGTCGAACCCTTATAAAAACGATTAACATAAAACATCCAAGGGACGATTAAGATAATCGACAATATTAAAGAAAGTAAGGGTTTCGACCTAACAAATAGCCACCTAACAACCAGCCGCCATTAGATAAAAGAATTGATTAGCACGCCACCTTGTAGAGAAAACAACCCAATAATTGATTGCATACCACTGAAAGAGGTAGAGAGGCAATTATAAGGATTAATTTTGGCCGGAAAAGAGAAGACAAGGTGGCGGCTATGGCTGCTAGAAATCGCCCCTGTTGTCCCTAATGCTTGCACACTTGATAAGAGTAATTGTCACTTACCTGATGAGATCCGTTGTCCCTAAAGGCTCACTTGTTGAGAGCAATTATACCTTACTTTATGGGAGCCGTTGTCCCTAAACGCTTGCTCACTTGATGAGAGAAATTGCCCTTTACATGATGATAGTCATTGTCCCTAATGCTTACACACTTGATAAGAGTAATTTTCACTTACCTGATGAGATCCGTTGTCCCTAAAGGCTCACTTGTTGAGAGCAATTGTACCTTACTTTATGGGAGCCGTTGTCCCTAAACGCTTGCTCACCTGATGAGAGCAATTGCCCTTTATATGATGATAGCCATTGTCCCTAATGCTCGCAAACTTGATAAGAGCAATTGTCAATTACATGATGAGATCCGTTGTCCCTAAAGGCTAAGTTTATGAGGCCAATTTGTCCCTTATATGAAAAGAGCCGTTGTCCCTAAAGGCTCACTTGTTGAGAGCAATTGTACCTTACTTTATGGGAGCTATTGTCCCTGAACGCTTGCTCACTTGATAAGAGCAATTGCCCTTTACATGATGATAGCCGTAGTCCCTAATGCTTGCACACTTGATAATAGCAATTTTGACTTGCATGATGAGATCCGTTGTCACTAAAGGCTAATTTTATGAGGGCAATTTGTCCCTTACATGATAAGAGCCGTTGTCACTAAAGGCTCACTTGTTGAGAGCAATTGTACCTTACTTTATGGGAGCCGTTGTTCCTAAACGCTTGCTCACTTGATGAGAGCAATTGCCCTTTACATGATGATATCCATTGTCCCTAATGCTTGCACACTTGATAAGAGCAATTATCACTTACATGATGAGATCCGTTGTCCCTAAAAGCTAACTTGATTAGGGCAATTTGTCCCTTACATGATAAGAGCCGTTGTCCTTAAAGGCTCACTTGTTGAGAGCAATTGTACCTTACTTTATGGGACGTTTGTCCCTAAATGCTTGCTCACTTGATGAGAGCAATTGCCCTTTACATGGTGATAGCCGTTGTCCCTAATGCTTGCACACTTGATAAGAGCAATTGTCACTTACATGATGAGATCCGTTGTCCATAAAGGCTAACTTTATGAGGGCAATTTGTCCCTTACATGATAAGAGCCGTTGTCCTTAAAGGCTCACTTGTTGAGAGCAATTGTACCTTACTTTATGGGACGTTTGTCCCTAAATGCTTGCTCACTTGATGAGAGCAATTGCCCTTTACATGGTGATAGCCGTTGTCCCTAATGCTTGCACACTTGATAAGAGCAATTGTCACTTACATGATGAGATCCGTTTCCCTAAAGGCTAACTTTATGATGGCAATTTGTCCCTAACATGATAAAAGCTGTTGTCCCCAAAACTCACTTGTTGAGAGTAAATGTACGTTACTTTATAGGAGCCGTTGTCCCTAAATGCTAGCTCACTTGATGAGAGCAATTGCCCTTTACATGATGATAGCCGTTGTCCCTAATGCTTGCACACTTGATAAGAGCAATTGTCACTTACATGATGAGATCCGTTGTCCCTAAAGGCTAACTTTATGAGGGCAATTTGTTCCTAACATGATAAGAGCTGCTGTCCTTAAAGGCTTACTTTTTGAGAGCAATTGTACCTTACTTCATGGGAGCTGTTGTCCCTAAACGCTTGCTCACTTGATGAGAGCAATTGCCCTTTACATGATTATAGCTATTGTCCTTAACGCTTGCACACATGATAAGAGGAATTGTCACTTACATGATGAGATCCGTTGTCCCTAAAGGCTAACTTTATGAGGGCAATTTGTCTTTTTTGGGTAAAAGGGTTTCACCCTGGTAAAATATATTAATCACACAAAACGTTTTAAGTACAATGGAATGTGGCTGAAATACCACATTAACCTCAAGCCAAGCTTGAACAACCACTACACACTAATCGGTTGTGCTAATGACAGGCCAATAGCACAACAAACCTAGCTAGATATTACAATCAACTAACTAGACATAACGCCAAGAAGAATCAGGAATCACAATGAAAACTATCTTCCAACCAGCAATAGCAAAGAAACATCTAGAAAAGCGCCCTCTTGAAAAGCACCATCTTGAAAACCAAGAATCCGAATTCCATAAATTGCACCATCGTGAATAGCACCAAATCTTTGCAGCAACAAAAGACCAAATGTCATGAATCCAATAAGCAACCATCTTCCAACCAGCAATAGCAATAAACCAAGTATTCGAACTCCATGAATAGCACCATTTTGAACAGCACCAAAACTTAACAGCAACAAATGACGAAAAGTCCATCAAAACATAGTCGTTACATACTATTCTCATCACTTCCAGGTGAATAAACTCCTGCGAGAGGTGAATCATTGAAACTAATGGATTTGATGACTCTTTACCAATAGCCATCACTACTGGAGTAGCCAAATGTTTAAGTTCGAAAACTATGGTACACTTGATTACCATCTGATTTATTAGCAAATCAGCAACTAAAAACGGATTTGACTTGTCTTTACCTGTAGCCGTTTGCTCAGGACTAGCCAAATGTTTTAGTTCAAAAACCATGGTACACTTGATAACCATCTGATTTATTAGCAAATCAGAAACTATCAACGGATTTGAGATGTCTTTACCTGTAGCCGTTTGCTCAGGACTAGCCAGTTCTTCAGGTGAAAAAATCACCCTTGGTGAACTGATAACCAAATACGGACCAAAATATGGAAGCATCATCATGAATGAATAAGAGATTGGGGCACCTTCCACACACTCAAAGCACTAAGCACGTTTACTTTCCTTTTAAATCTACATGTAAGAAGCTTCAAACGCACCGTCGATTTAATAACATCAATCAATTGACTTTCCGATCGACGTTGCTGCTTGAAAATTCTGTTGTTTCTCTCTTGCCATATGAAATAAGAAGTAGCCGCAAACAAAAGCTTAGAAACAACACTCCGAACAGACCGAGATGTAGACAAAGGAACCAAATGATGAACCACATCCTCTAATGAAGATGGAATATCAGTGATACCAGCAAACACCTTCAACGAGCTCCAAACCTGAAAAGAAAACAGACACTCAAAGAAAAGGTGATCATGAGAATCCGGTTGTGTATTGCACAGGGGGCACACAAGAGCACCACTAGAAGGGTCATTAGAACGAAGCATATCCTGTGTACGCAGCCTCCTCCTCATAACTAGCCACAAGTGAAAAGCATGTCTCGGAATGCGGTGCGTGAACCAAACAAGATGAAACCAATCAACAACCTGTCCACGCGGCCGAATACAATCCCACACTAACGAAACAGAGAAAGACTTAACATTTCCATCTCCCGTCTTCCAAACTAACCGATCATCTACATTAGCATTAAGATTAGGAACCAAGATAGATGCAAGCATAGGATACTTCGTTCCCCACATATTTGGCCACAACCAGTGATCCTCTAAAATAATGTCCCTAACCAAGGAATTAGAAGTAAAACCCGCCCGATGAATATCCCGCGAGGACACAATAAGAGAAAGAGGACCAACCGAACACC
This sequence comes from Artemisia annua, assembly GCA_014162995.1. NCBI lineage: Eukaryota > Viridiplantae > Streptophyta > Magnoliopsida > Asterales > Asteraceae > Artemisia > Artemisia annua. The sequence goes on from LBNU01033019.1 coordinate 91,280, forward strand.
ACTTATCAAACCAAGCTGAAGCCTTCAAACCATTACCAATATTATACCAAATGAATTGCCTGATAATAGGTCTAATTTGAAGGATCTTCCGCCAACTCCATGACATATTACCACGATATGGAACATCCCAAAAGTTACGTCCACGCAACCTGTAAGTATGAATCCATTGAACCCACAACGACTCCATCGAATTGAACAAGCCTACGAATACCCAGCCCACCCTCTTCTTTAGGTAAGTAAACAACCTCCCATGCAACTTTAGAATAACCTTTCCAAAGAAAACCCCGCATAAGCTGCTCAAGATCAGCCACAATACGAGCCGGGAGAACAAACACCGAAGCCCAATAAATGTGCATAGACGATAGAACTGATTGAATAAGCTGAAGTCTACCAGCAAAAGAGAGGGATTTATTCCTCCAATCATTAATACGATTAGCCAGCTTTTCCACCAATTCTCTACAGTCTCTTAAAATCAATCTAGTAGTCACTAACGGCACTCCAAGGTACTTCACAGGCAAAGTCCCTTCAACAAACGGAAGAATCTGTAAAATAGCAAGCTTAACATGATTAAGAACATTACAGAAATAAGCTGTACTCTTGGGTAAACTAGGAGCCAAGCCCGACACATCCTTAAACTCCTCCAAAGAATCCATAATAATACCAGCCGAAAGAGCGTCACCATGAGCAAATAAGAACAAATCATCAGCAAAACAAAGGTTAATAATGTTAAGATGAGAACATTTATGATGGAATGTGAACACCTCAGACAACCTAACCCGACGCCTCAACATAAGGGTAAGCACCTCCATAACAAGAGTAGGCAATTTGTCCTTTACATGATAAGAGCCGTTGTCCCTAAAGGCTCACTTGTTGAGAGCAATTGTACCTTACTTTATGGGACCGTTGTCCCTAAACGCTTGCTCACTTGATGAGAGCAATTGCCCTTTACATGATGATAGCCGTTGTCCCTAATGCTTGCACACTTGATAAGAGCAATTATCACTTACATGACGAGATCCGTTTCCCTAAAGGCTAACTTTATGATGGCAACCTGTCCCTTACATGATAAAAGCTGCTGTCCCTAAAGCTCACTTGTTGAGAGCAATTGTACCTTACTTTATGCAAGCCATTGTCCCTAAACGCTTGCTCACTTGATGAGAGCAATTGCCCTTTACATGATGACAGCCGTTGTCCCTAATGCTTGCACACTTGATAAGAGCAATTATCACTTACATGATGAGATCCGTTGTCCCTAAAGGCTAACTTTATGAGGGCAATTTGTCCCTTACATGATAAGAGTTGCTGTCCCTAAAGGCTCACTTTTTGAGAGCAATTGTACCTTACTTTATGGGAGCTGTTGTCCCTAAACGCTTGCTCGCTTGATGAGAGCAATTGCCCTTTACATGATTATAGCTATTGTCCCTAACGCTTGCAGACATGATAAGAGGAATTGTCACTTACATGATGAGATCCGTTGTCCCTAAAGGCTAACTTTATGAGGGCAATTTGTCCTTTACATGATAAGAGCCGTTGTCCCTAAAGGCTCACTTGTTGTGAGCAATTGTACCTTACTTAATGGGAGCCGTTGTCCCTAAACGCTTGCTCACTTGATGAGAGCAATTGCCCTTAACATGATGATGGTCGTTGTCCCTAATGCTTGCACACTAGATAAGAGTAATTGTCACTTACCTGATGAGATACGTTGCCCCTAAAGGCTCACTTGTTGAGAGCAATTGCACCTTATTTTATTGGAGCCGTTGTCCCTAAACACTTGCTCACCTGATGAGAGCAATTGCCCTTTACTTGATGTTAGCCGTTGTCCCCAATGCTTGCAAACTTGATAAGAGCAATTGTCACTTACATGATGAGATCCGTTGTTCCTAAAGGCTAAGTTTATGAGGCCAATTTGTCCCTTATATGATAAGAGCCGTTGTCCCTAAAGGCTCACTTGTTGAGAGCAATTTTACCTTACTTTATGGGAGCTATTGTCCCTGAACGCTTGCTCACTTGATGAGAGCAATTGCCATTTACATGATGATATCCATTGTCCCTAATGCTTGCACACTTGATAAGAGCAATTGTCACTTACATGATGAGATCCGTTGTCCCTAAAAGCTAACTTTATTAGGGCAATTTGTCCCTTACATGATAAGAGCCGTTGTCCCTAAAGGCTCACTTGTTGAGAGCAATTTTACCTTACTTTATGATACGGTTGTCCCTAAACTCTTGCTAACTTGATGAGAGCAATTGCCCTTTACATGATGATAGCCGTTGTCCCTAATGCTTGCACACTTGATAAGAGCAATTGTCACTTACATGATGAGATCCGTTTCCCTAAAGGCTAACTTTATGATGGCAATTTGTCCCTTACATGATAAAAGCTGTTGTCCCTAAAGCTCACTTGTTGAGAGCAATTGTACCTTACTTTATGGGAGCCGTTGTCCCTAAATGCTTGCTCACTTGATGAGAGCAATTGCCCTTTACATGATGATAGCCGTTGTCTTTAATGCTTGCACACTTGATAAGAGCAATTGTCACTTACATGATAAGATCCGTTGTCCCTAAAGGCTAACTTTATGAGGGCAATTTGTCCCTAACATGATAAGAGCTGCTATCCCTAAAGGCTCACTTTTTGAGAGCAATTGTACCTTACTTCATGGGAGTTGTTGTCCCTAAACGCTTGCTCACTTGATGAGAGCAATTGCCCTTGTTGAAGCAGACCTTAGTCTAAAAGTCTCTCTCTCTAGGGGCGAATTCTGGCCGCCATATCCTCTGGCCTAAATCAACCTCTAAAACACCTCTCTACCTTATGGTATGCAATCGTTTTATGTTGTATATTCCCAGGTGTGGTGTGTTCATAATTCGCCCCTAGATCTAATCGCGGTTTAACCCTAATCAACGATTTATACTTCTACTTTTTATTTGTTTAGGGTTTCGCATGTTAATTGTCCTTTGATTTTTATTAATCTTTGGTCGATTAATTTGGGCAATTGATATTATCCCTAATCGTTGAGCGATTAGGGTTTCTTCAAGAACGACTCCTTTTTGGGTATTGTATTATTCAGGATCGATTGGCCCTTGTTGGTGATTTGTTGATGATCGTGGTTCATTATTTCTCAAGTCGGTTTATCTGATTTGTTTATCCTTATACGATCTTATGGACTCCTTATGTCGGCTATGGTTTTCTTTATAAAACCGTATTGGTTTCTCATTCTTGGTCGATTTAGGGATTGTTGTGGAGGTGTTCTTTGATGCATAACGATATAACAAAATTCTTCTTAGGGTTTTGTTTACGATCCATTGTGAGGGTAAATCCCGTTTGGGATTTTTTGATGATTGTTAGTGCTTATGCTGCATGTTATCCATGTTGTTCTTTGGATGGGTGGTTGTTTTTGGGTTCTTACTGGTTGTAAGTATATGATTGTGGGTTGAGAGAGTGTAGGTGATATGTCGATGTGAGTTAGGGTTCATAAACCCTTGATTATGCTTATAAGTGATACTGCTGCTGTTTAATGATTGAATATTCATTATCATTAATCGTTGTTGATCGGTCAAGCTGGAAGTCAAGTGGATCTTGGTTTTTTAACATGGCTCATCTTTCAAGGACAAGTTTATGATTGATATTTGTATGTCTATTGGCCGATGTTGCTGAATGTTATGGACGTTATTGTAAGTTAGGGTTTGGAAAACTCTATGTTGGTTTATTATTGTCCTTACGTTGCTGCTATGGGATTCTAATGATGATTGTATTGCTGGAAGTTGGGGTATGTTAAACCCTATTATCGTCCTAAAACTAGCTCTTATGCACGTTGCTGCGTTTGGCTTGTGAGTTTTGGGTGGTTTCGTTATTGGGCAGATTCTAGCTTGGTACTCATGATGAGCCACCTTACGAGGGGTTTATGATGGTTAGGAGCTGCTATTGTGGAGGTGGAGCTGCTATTGTGGATTTGTGTTGGTTTATATATGCTTGTTGGTTATTCTTATTGGAGTTCAGTTTAGCATCTCAACGTACGCTGTTGGAGCGAGTTTACTTGCTGCTCTATCCGTGGTTTTAGAGTCCCTCACCAACCTATGTATGAAACTTGTGAACTGTGCTTCCATTCGAGGATGTCTTTAAGTCTCAAATCTACTATGGTGGTTTTTGATTGGTATATGTAAGTTAAGTTTCTCGGGTATCTTATTCAAAAATCCTTGACTCGATCAATAGTAATTCTTTTTGCTATGGATCGTTTATGGGTGGTTCGATCTACATTTTATGGCTCTATTTTGTGCATGGGATCGAAGCTGCTTTCTTTTGATGGATGTTAGGGTTTGGACCCTATGAAGATGATTATGGAAGTTTGGACTACTATGACGATTTGAAGATTCAAGGAATTATCTGCTTGAATAGCATTTAGTTTGTGTTAATTTTATAGTCGTTGTAGTTTATGTTCAATGTAAGTTTATATTCTAAGTAAGTTATAAGAATGGCGTGTCATTCTTATATGTGAGTCTGTAAGTGTCCTCAGGGACTGAGATGAGGGAAGTCACCCTCATCCTATGTACTTCAACGCCTTTTGGTGTAATGAATTTTGCTGGGGTGAATTAACCCTTTTACCCAAAAAGAGAGCAATTGCCCTTTACATGATTATAGCTATTGTCCCTAATGCTTGCACACATGATAAGAGGAATTGTCACTTACATGATGAGATCCGTTGTCCCTAAAGGCTAACTTTATGAGGGCAATTTGTCCTTTACATGATAAGAGCCGTTGTCCCAAAAGGCTCACTTGTTGAGAGCAATTGTACCTTACTTTATGGGACCGTTGTTCCTAAATGCTTGCTCACTTGATGAGAGCAATTGCCCTTTACATGATGATAGTCGTTGTCCCTAATGCTCGCACACTTGATAAGAGTAATTGTCACTTACCTGATGAGATCCGTTCTCCCTAAAGGCTCACTTGTTGAGAACAATTGCACCTTACTTTATGGGAGCCGTTGTCCCTAAACGCTTGCTCACCTGATGAGAGCAATTGCCCTTTACTTGATGTTAGCCGTTGTCCCTAATGCTTGCAAACTTGATAAGAGCAATTCTCACTTACATGATGAGATCCTTTGTCCCTAAAGGCTAAGTTTATGAGGCCAATTTGTCCCTTATATGATAAGAGCCGTTGTCCCTAAAGGCTCACTTGTTGAGAGCAATTGTACCATACTTTATGGGAGCTGTTGTCCCTGAACGCTTGCTCACTTGATAAGAGCAATTGCCCTTTACATGATGATAGTCGTAGTCCCTAATGCTTGCACACTTGATAATAGCAATTTTCACTTGCATGATGACATCCGTTGTCTCTAAAGGCTAACTTTATGAGGGCAATTTGTCCCTTACATGATAAGAGCCGTTGTCACTAAAGGCTCACTTGTTGAGAGCAATTGTACCTTACTTTATGGGAGCCGTTGTCCCTAAACGCTTGCTCACTTGATGAGAGCAATTGCCATTTACATGATGATATCCATTGTCCCTAATGCTTGCACACTTGATAAGAGCAATTGTCGCTTACATGATGAGATCCGTTGTCTTTTTTTCTGGGTAAAAGGGTTAATTCACCCCGGTAAAATATATTACGCCAAAAAACATTGAAGTACAATGGATGAGGGTATATCCATCATCTCAGTCCAAGGACACTTACAGACGCTAATATAAGAATGACACACCATTCTTATAACTTACACAAGTGAACCAACCAATAATAACAAAAGTAAATAAAACATTACAAAACTACTCAAGAAATCTTGAGCCTTCTAAGTCACTATGGTGGTCCACCTACTTCCATGAAGAATACTCCAACTTGCCCAAGATACAAAGGGTTTTGAACAAGACCCTACCAACTTAACTTCCACATAGAGTACCAATCACCCCATTACATAAGAATTCTGCCCGGATTCGAGAACTCAAAAGGTACCCTTCAAACATAGTACTTTCCTCATTCATTGATCGTCATATGTGAATTCAGGTCACAAAGAGTAAAAAAAGAAACCATGCACCAACCACATGCAATCCAACCAGCTCAACCCTTCAAAAAATCCAGCATCACAAGTAACTTGAAGCATCTTGAGCCAATAAGATCACAACTACCCATCATGCAAATATAACGATTCTCTCTCTAATAGTGTGGGCGATTTTTGCGAAACCCTAACATCCCTTAATTTTCAATCGTTTTCTTCCTAATCGATTCAAGAACTTGGTTTGTTTGCTAACGATTTGATCTATATTCGTGTATAACATTCATGTTTACACTTATTTATCAGATTATAACTTTATATGTGTTCTTAATCGATTTGGAGAATTCGTATTTTTTAGGGTTTCCAAGAATCGTCCATACTATGATCGATCCTTGTTCATATCTAATCCTAAACGATTTTCCTAATCGTTTTTGTTCTTTCTAGGGTTGATTATTGTGATCTAAATCGTTCCTTTTATCTTTGATTCCTCAAGTTGGTTCTGACTAGATCGATAAGCAAAAGCTCTCTCTTAATAAAAAAAAACTCTCTCTTACTATGGGCGATTTCCAATATCTAAACCATAATCATCACTCATTCGTTCTCTAATCTTAATCCTGTTCCTAAATCCTTATAACGATCGTGTTGTTGACGGTTAACTGAGTTTAATTTAGTCTCTAACATTATTTTTATTTGGATCCAGGCTTGTTTTGATTAGTGCAACGATTTTTATTGGGTTTTTTTGGTTAATCGCAATTTTAGGGTTCTTTTGGTTTCAACGATTTGATTGATTTCCTTTTATTATGAGGGTCGGTTAGTGATTAGTGATTGGTATTTAAATCCTTTTTAAGGGTTTCGGTGCATTAGTTTGGTTGGTAATGATTTGGTTTTTGGTTTTTGGTTTTTTTAGAGTTTTTTCCTGTTCGCTATTTAGGGTTCTTAGGGTTTCGCTAGTTGTTATTTGTGTTTTGTTTCATTATGTCGTCGTCTAATAATAATCATGATGCATTGAAGAAATCATCAAACATCCCTAAATCGAATCTTGTTGATGATGCTCCTATTTTGAAATCGATTTTGAGGAGGACAGGTGGTTCTAGTGTACAAGCTACGAATTTGTCTCGTGAGGGTTTACCATCAATTGCGCAACAAAAAAGAGTTGAGGTTGATTCAACGTTAAGTAGTGTCGCTGCTAAGCTAAAGCATATTGATGGTAAGATTTTGGGTAGAGATGGTGAGATTATGAAACCTCATCGTGTGGTGAGATTTGCTGTTCAAGAAGATGGTTTGTCTAAAGACCAAAGCAAGGACGTTGTGAATGATACTGGTATGATGTCGGGGAGTGTCAAAGCTGCTTGTGGAACAACTAAGCCTGTTTCTACTCAAGTTCCTAATATGTCACAAGTTCCTAATGCAACTCAACAACCTAGTAATACTACTTCTAACCATCATGTGCAAGCTGCTGTGGTGAGTGTCAACACGGATTCACAAGTGTCGAATGCAACTCATCTTAGTGCCATTGGTAGTGATACGGGTAACGGTTCTAGTGAGGGAGGTGCAACACCAGCTCCAAAACTTTCGTATGCTTCTATGTTTCAGAGTAAGAATTCGTTTAAATCAATTAATATTTGTGAGTTACGTAATGAGGAGCGAGTGGAAGGAGCTCATGTTGCAATTCCGTTGAAAGAGATTGATGATGTTTCAGCAAAGTTTGCTAATACTTTATACGGATATTTTATAGGGAAACGACTTGCATTCCCTATTGTGGAAAATTATGTTAAGAATACTTGGACAAAGTTTGGCCTACAGCGTGTTATGTTAAACAATGGGTTCTTTATGTTTCAATTTTCTAGTAAGGATTGTATGGACAATGTGTTAGAGGCAGGNCCTAAAACTATCTTCAGTAGGATACGACTCATGCACGTCAACGTTACCACTAACCCCAGCCATACTCGACACACCTTCAGTCACACCTGATGAAACAGGAACTTTGGTAACATCACTCGTTGAAACTCCTACCTTAGCAGCCACGTTACGCACAGGTTTTTTCAAAATGGATTTCAGCGTTGGTGCATCTTTTAGCAGATTGCTGGACGAACCATCTTTACCACGACTCACCCCCTCCTTATCTTTGTTACTAGAACCCTTAACACCAACACGATCCACAGATTTCATACTAAATACGAAAACAAAACGAATGCAAGACCTAAATCAATAAAACAGTAAACCCTAGAAGAAACGAACAGTAAAACCCTAAAAAACACTACCACGAATCCAACACCCCCAAAGAATGAGGTAACGAATCCCCCCAAAAGGGATTATATACCCTTGAAGAACCCTAACCGACTTCCATAATTCAAACAGAATAAAACATTGATCGCAAAACAGAATTACCAAAAAACGAAAATCAAAAAACGATTCCTTAAAAAAACAAATCGAAACCCTAACAATCTCAAATCTGCAACCAAATAATAAATCAATTAGAGGGAGTTAATACTCGGATTAATCCACAAGAATTGAAGTTTTATAAGGTATTTGAATTAAGAATTGGATAACGAACGATTAGGATTGAGAAGGAAGAAGGAATCACATTTTTTCACAGGTTGGTAACAAGGGAAAGGTCTCGGGTAAGCCTAAATTTATTTATAGACCTGTTGCTAAGCCTAGTAATCAATACCAAGCTAGTACTTCCATATTGAAGGATAATTCTACTCCTAAGGTCACTAATGAGGAGACTCCTAATGAGCAATCTGCTACTCCTTTGGTGAATAATGAAGTGAATGAGTTTGGTTATTTCAAAGATGATGTTGATCTTGGTGAACTTAGGAGTACTATGGAGAATATTTTGGAGAAGAATAAGGTGCTTGATCTTGCCGATAACTCTTCTAACGTGGTGGATGTTGGAGATGGTGCTGAATTGCATGTCACAAGCGTATAGTTGGTAGTGGTTGTTCGAGCGTTTGCTTGAGGTTAATGTGGTACTTCTGCCACATTCCATTGTACTTAAAACTGTTTCTGTGATTAATATATTTTGCTAGGGTAAATCCCTTTTACCCAAAAAATTGCATATTAATAAGGAGACTTCTAACAGCCCCATTACTACAACGTTGGAGGAAGGTATGGATACTTTGAAACCTCGTGAGGTTTCTGCTAATACTTTAAGTTTGGGTGAACCAGTTGTGAGTGTACTTCCCTCTACTTCTGCTACTAAGAGGACCAACCCGTTTTCTAAGGTTGGTGAGATTGATGATTCGGATAGTGAAAATGAGGTTATAAGCACTTTTGATGAGTCTGTGAATTTATTTGATATGCCTATTGGTACTTTCTCATCGTCAGGTGGTGGAGGTGATAAGGAAGATTACTATGATTATGATGACTTCACTGATCAACTACATGATCTTCCAGGACGGTTGGGTGCATTATACGAAGATATCAAGCTCCAAGGACGAGTCAGGAAGTAGTTGATCTTCTTTAGTCTTGTTTTGCCTATGTGGTAGTGTTTATTTCTTAGTTTTAAGAAATGGTCGTGTCTTGTTATGTATGCACTTTTGCCTATATAACGGGCTTAGATATAGGACTTCACCCATATCCATTGTACTTCAACGTTTCTTTTGGTTTTGGTAAGTTATAAGAATGGTCTGTCATTCTTATATAAGAGTCTGTAAGTATCCTAAGGGACTGAGATGAGGGATGTCACTCTCATCCATTGTACTTCAATGTTTTTTTGGTGTAATGCAATTTACCGGGGTGAATTTTTTTGGGTAAAAGGGTTTAATTCACCCCGGTAAAATTCATTACACCAAAAAACGTTGAGGTACATAGGATGAGGGTGATATCCCTCACCTCATTCCCTTAGGACACTTACAGACTCGAATATAAGAATGACACACCATTCCTATAACTTACAATAAAATAAACCTACCAATAATGACATAAGTACATAAAACATGACAATACTACTCAAGAAAAACACTTGAGCCTTCTAAATCACTTTGGCAGTCCATCTTAACTTCCATGAGAATCCACGAATGCACATCCAAGCGATCTTCAACTTTATAATATGATGATACAAAGGGTTTTTAATAAGACCCTTCAAACTTAACTTCCACATGGAATACCAATCAACCCTTTAAACAAGAATGCAGCCCGGATACAAGGGAACGAAAGGTACCCACTAAACATAGTACATTCCTCACTCATGGATCGTCATATGAGAATTCAGGTAAAAAAGAGTAGGAAAAAACTATGCACCAACCACCAAAATGCATGGCATCGTGTGAATGGGGTTTTGAACAAGAGTCCCCACAAACTTAACTTCCTATCATAACACCAAGGGCGCTACTAATGCCGAACCATGTAGCAATCAGAAACCAAAGGGAAAACCGAACAGTACCCTACCATAAGCACATAGCACCCACTACCAATCACCATACCACATCCGTCATGCTTCACAACCAGAAGCTAACAAGAGTAGCATGATCATAATCAACATAGGGTTTATAACACCCAACATTATCAATCCATTACCCACATGAACAACAGATAGGAACATAACAGCAACGTCCCAAAGCAATAACACTGTAGCAAACTCTTCTTGGGGCTGTTCAAGTGTCACAATCCCTAACTTCCAGCATAACCACATCAACAACGATCCAATCAGAAGATAAAAAAAACGGTTGCAGCAGGATCATGTCAAACTGATCATAGAATTCATTAATAAGAACCCTAACTTCTAAAGAACAAAGTAGCATCGATCCATCTCAAAATATACCCTCCATGTGTCTAGATCGATCCACCCCTGAACGATCAATAGAGATGCAGAACCATCTTATCGATCAAACCAAAGGTTTTTGAATAAGTTGCCCTCAAACTTAACTTCCATCTCTCTCTAACCCACGTTCTTGGCAGCACCAACATGATAACACAATGAATACCACACAATCCGTAAACAGATTGACTTTTAAGGAAACAACCAGATCCATAGTCACCAACAAATTAGAATATACAAAACCCTGAAAAGGTTTCGTTAATCATGAAGAACATCAAACCAATACAAATGCACCATGTTAAATATAATCGATTAATGAAAACCGAATAGATTCAGAAGCATGAACATGCTACGCTCACCATCAAGAAGATCGTAAAAATAAACCCATAAATCCATACGATCCACCAGAAACAAAAAACCCTAATCGCAAAAGTAAAAGAATAAAGAATCGATTTGAATACATCCCTAAATAAATAGAGAATACCAAACCGACCTAAGCAATCGAATCCCAATGCAATCAGGCAAAACAACAAAGATAACCCTAACTAATCAACGATTAAACAAAAGTCGGTTTAAATCGTTATAGTCATTAAAGAACAATATTAGGGTTTCGATCATAAGAATAGGGACGATTTAATAGATAAAAACAGATAGAAAACCCACCCACCACCCTAACAAACCAGAATCTTTGTAGTTAATTCAGTAATCCCACAAGAGATTAAAGAAAAAACCAATCGAATAGGAAGAATTATGGCCGGATTTGATAGGGTGGGGGTGGGGGCTGAAATCGCCCCTAGTTGAGAGAGAAAATCGTTTTAGGGTTTTTTTTTCTTTTTTGTCTCTAATAAGAGCAATTGTCACTTACATGATGAGATCCGTTATCCCTAAAGACTAACTTTATGAGTTTAATTTGTCCCTTACATGATAAGAGCCATTGTCCCTAAAGGCTCACTTGTTGAGAGCAATTGTAGCTTACTTGATGGGAGTCGTTGTCCCTAAACGCTTGCTCACTTGATGAGAGCAATTGCCTTTTACATAATGATAGCCGTTGTCCCTAATGCTTGCACACTTGATAAGAGAGATTGTCACTTACATGATGAGATCCGTTGACCCTAAAGACTAACTTTATGAGATCCGTTCTTCTTGGTTTTAATCCTAGTTAGTTACTTGTGATGTATAGCTAGGTTTGTTGTGCTATGGCCTGTCATAAGCACAAGCGTTTAGTTTGTAGTGGTTGTTCAAGCGTTGCTTGAGGATAATGTGGCATGTCAGCCACATTCCATTGTACTTTAAACGTTTTTTTGTGATTAATATATTTTGCCAGGGTGAATCCCTTTTACCCAAAAAACTTTATGAGGGCAATTTTTCCCTTACATGAAAAGAGTCGTTGTCCCTAAAGGCTCACTTGTTGAGAGCAGTTGTACCTTACT
>LBNU01033022.1:39486-50678 GCA_014162995.1 Artemisia annua
GAGATTGTTAGGAGGATTAGAGAGGCAATGGAGAGGCGAAACGGTAAAACGTAGAACCCGTGACTTTGAGTCTAGCTACAAGACTCGTTAATAAAGAAAAGCGCTTCTTGGGAGGCAACCCATGCTTTGTGTGTTTTGTTTGTTTATTTGATTTTATTTGTTTCCGTATGTAAGTTATATTTCTTGTTATTGATTCATGCTTCAAACTAAATTGTGAAAATGCTTTATTTTGTTTTTAACTTCGTCTTAACTACATATAAAGGTATTTTGCAAAAGCTAAGTGTAAGGGAAATCTAAATCGGTTTATATAGAACGAATGAACATGAATCATAACAATGAAATTAACCTACATATTAGTACTTGTTTGAGTCAAATGCTTGTATCGAGTCATAATGAATTTTTGCAGGAATTCCAGGAAGTAAGATCTAGTTTTTCCAGAATCTTTCCCGGAGGCTTAACATGAGAACTCTGTCAGAACTTTCTGACAGCGTCAGGGTTAACACCTGACGGCGTCAGGCTATAATTTTCTGCAATTTTTGAAAGTTTTGTATTTTTCCGGAAACCTAAAAAGTTTTGTCAATTCTTTAACTTATAATCTCCAGGAATTCTGCAAATTATTCATTCCACAAGCATTATATCTTATTATGTAGATTTTACCGCCGATTTTACGCGAGGTTGGCCTTTATCTTTTTCAGATTAACAGGTTATTTTGGACAAGAAGACGTTTATTATTTCGGAAGGGAAGCTTTGAACATTCGTCTATCTTGTAAGAAGATTTAACCATGTTACATCACTATCCACAACAAACGATTCAGGGGAGTATTTGATTTCATTCTTTCATTTACTTTTACGTCTTTTATTTGAACATTGGGGACAATGTTCGATTTAAGTGTAAGGGGGGTAAATGAAAGCACCGTTGAGAATATACTTATGCTTGATGTTTTGCTTTGTTTGATAGTAAATTTGTAATAAAACCAATAGAAATGTTTGTTAGGGCAATTTTAGCGCCAATTTAAACTTTTTTACAACATTTAGAAGTGAAACCTTGATCTTAATGAGCGTCTCATGGATAGGAAATTATATGACTAGCACAAAACCGTACCACTAAAATTTTTTTCCACCCCAAATATGTGAGGTTCGCCCCTAGAATTGGTAGGAAAAGCATCCATCTTTGGTGCTATGATGTGAGTACCGGTAGTATTTAGATTCTAGAACTTGCGTTAGGACCATCTCAAATCCACAAGTGAGACTACATTCGTGTAGTTAAGATTTACTACATGATAAGAGGCATTAGGATTAACCCATTGTTTTACACCCGTATATTTGTTATAATTACATTGACTTCATTGGTCAAGTAATTCTCCCACACCCTTTGCGTTGTATCCATTTTTGGTACACGATACCCCTAGTACACCCCTCCGAGCCTATCCTTTCGTTTCGACCTTTGAGCATCTTACTCAAAGTGAGAATTTGTTTACACCCCACTAAATGTACACCCAAATCGCCTTAGCCTACCTTGTATGCACCCACCTTTGGTGCATTATTGTGAAAACATTTGTTAAACCCTTAGTTAATTATCCGGTCAATTACATGGTTGCTAAGTTAAGTCATATCCTTGTACATATTGTTTTGGGACGATTGGGACTCATGGGTAAAGTACTAGTGTAATGAAGTAATGGGGAAGAACAACATTATTACCCCCATACGTGCTAAATATTTTAAAAGTACTCCAAGTTTTTCGATTATCTTAATTCGAGTCATTAGAATAGTGATTGTAAAGTTATGTAAAGATTCAAGTGTAAGGGGAATGCAAATCCCCTATGATGTATTATTTTGGATGGTAGGGCAAGAGTGTATGAAAAAAAAATCGAAAAATCAAGAAAAATAAAAAAAAATATGAAAAAGAAAGAAGAAAAACATACGGACTACCATCCCGTTTCCTTTTATGTTCCTTTTTAGTTTTTGTTATTTCATTTTTAGACTAAGATTGAGTCGAGTCTTGACTTAAGCAACGATGTAGAGTGCATGTATTTGATCATGATAATTAACTCGCCACCACTAAAATACCCTTTATTCCAACCAAACCGTGTTATCATATCCCTACACCTTACGTTACAACCCTTTATAAAGCCCTCTTTGATAGTTTATCTTAGGTGCTTACGCCTAGTGGAGGAGTAATTGATCCTTTCCCAAGCCTATGGTAATCTATTTGCTATGACAGGTAGTGAGTGTTATTTTCCGTTTCCATTTATGAGATATAAACTTTATGACATTTGAGAGATGTGAGAATCCAAACACTATTTGTGAGGTGCTAGTGTATGATTTCCGTGCTTGTTATGATTAGGGTCTAATAACTATTTGTTGTAATTACTTTTATATTCGTGTTAAATGACCCCTAACTCATATTTTGATTGGAATAAAAGCTCATTTGCTTGAGGACAAGCAAATCTCAAGTGTAAGGGTATTTGATGAGACGAAAAGTGTTACGCTTTTAGGGGGTCATTTAAGCCCTAATTCGTATAAATGTGATCAAATATTGCCCTAAATCGTTCCTTTTGTCATTTTAGGTACTTTTGAGAGGAATTCTGGAAAACATGCACATTTGGACGTTTTTGGAGCATAAAAGTGAAGAAAACGACAAAGTCTTAAAGAAGCAGGATTTTACAACCTGACGGCGTCAGAAGTCACTAGGTGACGCCGTCAGCAAGGATGACAAAAGAGTGGAATTCAATTATCAAATGACGGGCCAGAAAGATTTCAAGAATTTACACCTGACGCCGTCAGGTGTTAAAAGGTGTAGGCCGTCAGGAACAAAGTTAAAGAGAGACGGCCCAGAAGGTTTTACATGCTGACCACGTCCCAAATGGATCTAGGCCATCCGAGAACCCTAATGGCGGCGAGCTGACGGCGTCAGACCCTATAAGCTGACGCCGTCCGAACTTAAAATCTATATATAGTTTTCTATTTTCCATTCATTATGTGTGGAACTTTGTGGAGAACTTTTAGGGCAAACCCTAAAGACGAATTTCCTGTGACTTTTAGGGTTTCCAACCCTTGGAACCCTAGTGCTTAATTAAAGATAAGTCTTCACTTTAATTCAATCAATATGTCTATGTGTTGGTTGTCTATCTATCTTGCTTATCTTTCAATTAACATGAGTAGCTAAATTCTCTAGTGTTTGCTTAGATTTAATGAAACCTAACTATTAATTTTTGGTTAATCGGTGTGTATTGTTGTTTGTTGAGATGATTGTTTCATCGATGTTAGGCTCAAGAAAACTGGCCAACCTCCTTTATGGTAACGTGCTTGAACGTCTTGGGAAACATGTAGTCGAGGCATACTAGACTATTAAGGTAGTATTTAACGCATGAGCCATTGTTTACAACCCCTATGGTTGTGCCGTGCATGGCATAGAGCGAGATAAGAGCTCATAGAATTGGAGAGATATGTATGCCACTCCATGAGTTATTAGGAATACACCCTTCATCCACACAAGTAACACACATATCAATTAACCGGTAAAAGATAGTTAGGGAGTAATGAAATCTAAGTAAACACAATTTTCTCCATATTGTTTTCACAACCACAATAGTTTAGATATTTATTTATTTTAATTTGCATAAGTAGTAAACTTGGGTTAGTTGATTAACAACTAATTCCGCCCTTCTTCCAAAAACCGAGATTTTAATTGCTTTCAAAAAAATATAAAAATACAAAAAGAATCTTCCTTCCACCCTTAGACCTATTAGATTAGCTTTTCTATCCTAACGAACACTATTCCCTGTGAGAGAACGATCAATCCCCCGTACTTACCACTATTCTATACTACATCGGTCAGGTACACTGCCTGGTGGGGTTGTAAGCCTCTTGAGATCCCTCGAGAGGTAAAACCTGTTGTAAGGTCACAAAACCACGCATCATCTGGTTTTCAGTAATTGTTAATATTGCTCATCTGTGTTATTTATTTTCATTTATATCAGTAGTGTAAAATCAAATTCAAATCATTATCTGGTTACTATTCCCAAATCACTCATTCCCAGAACGTTTCCAAAACACAATTTCAATCTCGTTGGGTCTTAACGACCCATGAGTACACTGTGCTTTCAACGGATCATAAATTGATTACTTTCTCTCTCATAGCTTGACTTAATTGACCAAGAACCCTTGGTTGACTTAGTTGACTATTTGGAGTGAGTCATTAACTGTGCAAAGAAAGAAAAGTTAAAATTGCTTCTCTTTAAGGTCGACTTCGAGAATGCTTTTGATAGTGTTAATTGGAAGTTCCTTCTCGACATCATGTCTCAGATGGGTTTTGGTCCAAAGTGGCGAAAATGGATTTTAGCTTGTCTTTCATCGGCATCAGTTTTGATTCTCTTAAATGGCTCCCCTTCTAAAGAATTTGCAATGGAGAGGGGCCTTAGACAGGGTGACCCTCTCTCCCCTTTCCTTTTTCTCATAGTTGCAGAAGCTTTACAAGTCATGATAATTGAGGCTTGTAACAAAGGAATCTATAAAGGCCTTTCTCTCACGGATGATGGTGGTAACATCTCTCTTCTCCAGTACGCGGATGACGCATTATTTTTTGGAGAGTGGTCCAAATCAAACATGATAAACCTATTACATATTCTTAGTTGTTTTCATGATGTATCGGGTCTTAAAATTAATCTATCTAAGAGTCGTCTTTTTGGTATTGGGGTATCTGAGGAACAAGTTATAAATATTGCGAGGGATGTTAATTGCTCTGATGGTTTTTTACCTTTTACCTACCTAGGCCTTCCTGTTGGTAAAGATATGAATAGGATCGAAGCTTGGTCTGACATTGCTAACACATTCACAAAGAAGTTGTCGTCCTGGAAAGCAAACCTCCTCTCTATCGGAGGTAGACTTACTATTGTTAAATTAGTTCTCGGTAGTCTCCCAATATATTTTCTCTCAATTTTTAAAGCTCCCGAAGCGGTCATATCTCATCTTGAATCAATAAGAAGACGGTTTTTTTGGGGCATGAAAGATGACGAGAACAAGATGGTTTGGATTCGATGGCAAAAGATCCTATCTTCTAAAAAAGATGGTGGCTTAGGTGTTGGGAGCATCAAGGCAAAAAACATGGGTCTTATGGGCAAATGGAAATGGCGTTTTCTTAATGAGACAGATTCTCTTTGGAGAAAAGTTATCATCGAGATTCATGGATCAAATGGCGGCTTTGATTCTCGCGGTACTTTAAGGTCCAAAAAGTGTACGTGGAGGAACATTGTTGACTGTTGCTTGGGTTTTGACTCTCTTGATCCATCTCTTGACAATCTGATCGTAAGAAAAGTCAATAGTGGAAAGAATATCTCCTTCTGGTATGATAACTGGATTAGAGAGTATGGGCCTTTAAGATCCCGTTTTCCTCGCTTATTCGCCCTTGAGACGTGCAAAACTTGCCCGATAGCAGATAGATGGTCTCTAGTGGATGGTATTTGGGAGCCTACATGGGCATGGCGGCGACAACCCACTGGTAGATCTGAGGGAGAGGTTTCTTTACTTACAAGGCTTCTAAATGGTCTTGTATTAGATCCCTCACATGACGACAAATGGGTTTGGTCCTTGGAAGCCTCAGGTGAGTTCACTGTAAAATCTCTATCACATGCTATCCAAAAGAAGTTACTTGCCTCTGATGTCAGTGATATGGGCCGGTTGTTTTCTTGGAACTCATGGGTCCCTCGTAAGGTTAATATATGTGTTTGGCGGGTTTTCTTATATCGTCTCCCTGTCTAAAATTTTTCATGCGGTATGTATGACTCTCATTTGGCATGTTTGGGCATGGAGAAATAAAATCATTCATGCATCGTCTATTGAAGAGGCGACTTCAGCTCGTCATGAAGACATTTTCCCTGCTGTGCAAAGGTTATCCCTCGTATGGATTTTTAATCGTGCTCCCTTTGGTCCTCGCTCATGGAATTTGTGG
Source organism: Artemisia annua (assembly GCA_014162995.1). NCBI lineage: Eukaryota > Viridiplantae > Streptophyta > Magnoliopsida > Asterales > Asteraceae > Artemisia > Artemisia annua. The sequence continues at coordinate 45,434 of LBNU01033022.1, forward strand.
GTTCATCAGCCGAATGACTTAGGACTTTCCTAGTTTTGTGGTTTTCTATTGGATTGTCTTTGTATATATCTTTTTGGGCTCGTCCTTTGAGCTCTTTGGTGCTTTTGTCGGTTGGCTTATAATATCTTTGCACTTTCAAAAAAAAATAATTCATCATTCTGCCTATTTTACCTTTAAATACTTTCCGTGTTATAAAATCTGCATTTAATCAATGCATGTAAAAAGTAAAAACGACATTTCATTACCTTGAATCTACATTTATTACACATATCATAAAATCCACAAATTTGTTTGTGGATACTCTTTTCTAAGAGAAAGGAGTATATTGTTAGACGTTCGTTTATTAGTCAGCAGGGTCATCCCGGGGATTTGGGTTGCCCTGGGCGATAACAAAAACAAGGCTCTTTCAATGTATAAAACTCAGATATATGTAAAATGGCTCATTCATAATTTACTGCTACATAATATGTTATAGTCCAAACATATTAATAAAAACGGCAATCCTATTGAATAATGTTATTGTTTTAAGCATTTTTAGAGGCAACTTGTTCTTTATAACTAACTAAAACTCGATTTGTAGCCAACTAGAACAATAGTAGGGACAGTAAATCAACGTCTTAACCAAAATAATATAAAAGCAACCTTTCTTTTATAAAAACGGTTTGTTATCTTGGATTGAACTAAATCTGTATACAAATAGTAGACAATTAGTTATTTACATGCATCAAAGATAAACCCTAGCATAATTGAGAATCTCAATCAAAGTTATAAAAATAAACAAAATTGAGAAGAGTTACCCGAGTCATTGAGGAAACATAAATTAAATATGATAACGTGTATCAACCACAAAGGCTATGCATTTTGCCTGTCGTCGTTCGCAACTAATATATGACTGAGTTCAAACATGACTAATGAGGTCTAATAGTGGGCTACAAAAAGGTTTTGTATTAACATATATATTTAGTGGACTTTTGATAAAATGGTGCCCCACTAATGTTTTGGGCCCTATGCATTGGCCCAGCCCGTTCTTGCCCAAATCCGGGCTTGTTATATGGACTTTAGTTGAGTTTGTTAGGCATTGCCCACTTATGTTTGTATTTAGAATCATCCAAAGTGATTATCTATACTACATATAAACAATGAATGACTCTCTCCAAAATTTTAAAACTTACAAGAAAAAGTTAACTACATTTTTGGTCCTCGTGATTTACCGGGTATAACGATTTTGGTCCAATAGTTTAAAAAATAACGGATCTAGTCCAGAACCCGCTGACACGTAACACTTTTGGTCCAATTTTCGTTGACCATAGGTTTGACTAGTTAAAAAAAACATGATATGACTAAAATACCCTCACCGTTACGCACAGAATTTGCACCATTCGTCCCTGAGCTAACGGCCGTCAGTTCTGTTACTTTCAAAAAAAAAAATTTTACAAAAAAAATTAAAAAAAAAAATTGAAAAAAAAATCAAAAAAATATTTTCGCTAAAAAAGGTTTCCAAAAAAATTTCAAAAACTTTTTTTTTCAATTTTTTTTTTCTAAAAGTTTTTTCGAAAATAATTTTAGAAAAAAAAATATCAAAAAAAATATTTTTGAAAAAAAATTTCAAAAAAATATTTTCGCTAAAAAAAATTCTAAAATTTTTTTTCTTAAAAATTTTGAAAATAATATTTTAGAAAAAAAAATTTGAAAAATTATAAAAAATAATTGAAAATTTTTTTCTATAACTTTTTTTTTCAAATTTTTTTTTCTATAAAATTTTAGAAAAAAAAGACATTTGAAAAAAAATCTAAAATATTTTCTAAAAAAAAAATTAGAAAAAAATTTTTGAAAAAAAAAGTTTTTGAAAAATAAAATTCAAAAAAAAATTACTAACGAAGAAATACGGACGAAAACATAAAAAAGCGGACAAAACCGTTGAAAACTTAAGAAAAACGGACGAAAACATAAAAAAACGGAAAAAACCGTATGACAACGTTGGTCTGACATTGCTAACACATTCACAACGTAAGAAAAACGGATGAAAACGAATAAAAAGGACGAAAACATAAAAAAATGGACAAAACCGTATGAAAACGTAAGAAAAAAGGACGAAAACGAATAAAAACGGATTAAAACGGACAAACACGTATGAAAACGTAAGAAAAACGGATGAAAACGTATCAAAATGGATTAAAACGTAATAAAAACGAACAAAAACGTATAAAAACGGATTCGAACGTATTAAAACGGACAAAAAAGTATGATAACGTAAGAAAAACGGACGAAAACGAATAAAAACGAATGAAAACGTATAAAAACGGACAAAACCGAATGAAAACGTANAAAAGACATTTGAAAAAAAATCTAAAATATTTTCTAAAAAAAAAATTAGAAAAAAATTTTTGAAAAAAAAAGTTTTTGAAAAATAAAATTCAAAAAAAAATTACTAACGAAGAAATACGGACGAAAACATAAAAAAGCGGACAAAACCGTTGAAAACTTAAGAAAAACGGACGAAAACATAAAAAAACGGAAAAAACCGTATGACAACGTTGGTCTGACATTGCTAACACATTCACAACGTAAGAAAAACGGATGAAAACGAATAAAAAGGACGAAAACATAAAAAAATGGACAAAACCGTATGAAAACGTAAGAAAAAAGGACGAAAACGAATAAAAACGGATTAAAACGGACAAACACGTATGAAAACGTAAGAAAAACGGATGAAAACGTATCAAAACGGATTAAAACGTAATAAAAACGAACAAAAACGTATAAAAACGGATTCGAACGTATTAAAACGGACAAAAAAGTATGATAACGTAAGAAAAACGGACGAAAACGAATAAAAACGAATGAAAACGTATAAAAACGGACAAAACCGAATGAAAACGTATTAAAACAGACAAAAATGTATGAAAACGTAAGAAAAACGGACGAAAACGACTAAAAACGGACAAAAACGTATAAAACGGACAAAACCGTATGAAAACGTAAGAAAAACGGACAAAAATGTATAAAGGACTAATGATGCAAATGATTGTTGGCTAAATGGACTAACGTTGCCACATGATAACTAACAGAACTGACGGCCGTTAGCTCAGGGATGAATGGTGCAAATTCTGTGCGTAAATTCGAGGGTATTTTAGTCATATCATGTTTTTTAAAACTATTGGACCAAAAGTGTTACGGGTCGTCGGATCTTGGACTGGATCCGTTACTTTTTAAACTATTGGACCAAAACTGTTATACCCGGTAAACCACGAGGACAAAAAATGTAGTTAACTCTACAAGAAATTAAGCATGGTTTACAAAACTTTAATGCACCCAATTTTCAGAATTACAACAAAGTAAGCATATTATATAACAAAATAAAGCGTGGTGTCATTTTAATACCAAAATTCTATCAAATAACATTAATGCTATTAAAAACACCCCTTCACCCAAAATTACAACCATTTAAGCACAATGTACAATAGCTGAAACCAATTTTCAGATTTACAACAAAATAAGCATAGTGTACAACAAAATAAGCATGATTTAATTTTCAAACTTACAACATTAATGCTATTAAAGTGGTCAATGTTATTAATGACTATAATGACTACTACTTACAAGAAAAAAAAACATAGTGTACAATACTTTAATGCACATAATTTTCAGACGTACAAGACAAGAAGCAAGTGTACAACAAAACATTACATTAATGCCATTTAATGTAGTCAATTATTTAACTGGTCAATAAATACAATTAATACAGTTATTAAAACACCCCTTAAATAAGAAATACAAATTACCAAGCATATTGTACAACCAAATTAAACATAATTCCTGCATTAAATTTAACTACTACAAATAATAAAGCACATTATACAAATATTCAAGCCCAAACGGGCAACGGGTCAAATGGGCTTAAGCCCGAATGGGCGCGGACCAAATGGGCTCGAGCCCGAACAGGCACGGGCCAACGGGTTCGAGCCCGAACGGGCACGGGCTATACGAATACATTATTCGTAAATTTATTGTTAAAAAGAACATAATAAACTAAAATACATTATTCATCGAAAAGTTTTATTTCAGGGTACCCGCCGCTGCAACGCGCGGTACCCTGCTAGTATATTGTAATTGTCAGTTAATGAATGAGCAAGCCAATTATATTCCTAATATGGTATCTAGAGCAAATACGATCCTTTCTTAATTCCCATCTAAATCTAACTTTCTTTTCTCTCTTCCCCTCTGCTTTAACTGAAATCTTAGTATAATGGCGGAGACAACGAAACACCTCCTAATCCCCACTCCTCTTTCTCATTATGACAAACTTATACCATTTGGAGTTAAAAGTATCTCTAATATGTACCTATCAAACTCAACCTTGAAAAACATGATTATTAGAATGTTTGATTTGCATGCCTTTTCATTAAACTGATAAAACCGTATATAAATGTTACATTGAGAGGTTCTTAAGAGAAACCATATCATGGGCTAAGGCCGAAATAATACAAATGGGCCGTAGATACAAATGTTAACTAATATCAACTAATACCCCTTTGCGCATGTGGAGCGGAGGAAGCCAATACGCTTCCAAACTGATCGAATTTTCAAATAATGCAGAAGGCAATTCCCTTGGCTTGAAGATATCGGCATACGATAACGAGAAGGACATGTAGAACGCGCACTTGACCACGATAACCATGTCACGAACAAAAATGTATGTCTATCTCAATATGTTTTATACGGCTGATGTGAACCGGGTTGGCAGACATTATAAATAGCACTAACGTTGTCACAAAACGTTTAGCAACAACCCCTATATTCAGCTTCGCACTGGAACGAGAAGATGGGTGTGTTGACCGCCTTGGATGACCAAGATAATTAAAATTATCACCTTAAAAGACAAATAACCTGATGGTTAAGACCGTCGCTGTCATGTAGGCGGCGCACTCTCCAGTCAGCATCGCTGTTATAACCAACATAGGAGAGGTAGTAGATAAGACGGATAAGTATAACAGTGTAGCTCTGCACAATTATATCCAAAGATACCACTGAATGTTAAGCAAGACCTGCGCTTGAGAGCAGCAAAATGAGGCTCCCCGGATCGTGGCATCATAAAGGCAAATCTCGCTGTTACTGCTAAGATATATATGGACGTTGTAAATGTGAGATTACTAAGACACCGGCAAGACTCCGATAAAAGTAAGGATCCTGTACCGGAACACCCTCTGGGCCCTAGTTTAGGATTTCTGATCCAAAGAGTCCGAGA